>CAIGRO010193568.1:0-16298 GCA_903798355.1 Fraxinus baroniana
TCTTATTCTTATTATAGGGGTCATGATCCACAATGGTGAGTGTGGATTATTCTTCTTCTCTACATCCGCATCAATAGCGAGAAAATTCAAGAGAATGTCACAAATCACTTTGGAAGATCGTGATCCATTCAAGGAAAGAATCATACATCTATGAATTGAAGTATGTTTTATGTTTCTGTTAATTTTTTTTAGATTTCAATATGGAGTATGGATCTAGGATTTTTTTTATGTGAAAAGGATTTGATTAAAGTATACAGATTGATAATACCTTTTCTATTTTTCTATCAGTATGCTGACACAATTGTGGTATCAAGAGTAATGATAGTAATTATAAACAGTATAAGACCATAGGCATATTGCATTATGGTCGATCATTGATGTATAAGCTCACTCGTTATATACTAATAGAATAATGGAGAAATATTAAAATCGAATAGTAAAGGATAATAAGGGAAAGTAAAGGAAGCCATGCATAGTAGATGAATATGTACAATTTTAGTTATTGAGGATGCGCCCACATAGCTTTACATTGTAGGGAACGATGTTCAAGTAAAAACTTATTTTAATTCTTATTGGCTTGTTTAAATTAAAATGATTTTTAAATGTCAAAACATGTGCCAAAAATAGGTTCAACTGATGCAGTCCAACACAAGTAAGCTAGACAGTCAGGATTAATTGGGTGCTACAAGTAAATAGATTTCTTGGCTGCTTATTTTAGGGTTTCCACGAGATGTAATATTTACTTTCCATACAACATATACAGAAATATATGTTTACTATCGTGGAATTGTTTAATTGGTCAAATAAATAAAAGAATGAAAGACTTGTTTACCATATTTTCCAAGTTTGTTTGCTTGATTCAAACCTAGATTAAGGTTTGTTTACTCCTACAAACTACTTGCCTTTGAAAGCCTTCGAACATTTATCCCAGTGGCGACAAATATCGTTTGAGGGCAGCGATTTATAATCGCATTCAAACCTTCCATTTGGTGGATTCTTGTTGCTGGTTATTAATGTTCTTCATCAACTTTGTACAACAATATCAAACGATATCCTTATTATGGAGAATGAGACTACCATGGCTACGATAAAAATGATGAATCAATACCTTGTGAGGCTTGATAGATTCGACAGGTCGAACTTTACAAGATGGAAGGACAAGTTGAAGTTTCTTTTCACAACACTTTGAAGATCTCTACATATTGGATCCAAAATTGAAACCATTGTTGAAACCAACCCCAGATGATACTGAAGAAACAAGGACGGGAAGGAAGAAGAGATAAGAAGATGAGTTGATATGTAGAGAACACATTGTGAAATGCTCTGTCTAATCGCCTCTAATATCTCTATAAAAATAGTACATCGGTAATGGAGATATGGAAATCGTTGGAAAACAAATACAATGCCAAGAAGGAAAGTACCAAAATTTTTAAGATTTCTAAGTATTTTTTGGACAAGTCCTCAAGTTGCAAGTTATTGTCAATAAAATAAAGGTCATGACGATTGATCTTCCAAAACCTTCCAAGTTGGTGGAATCATTGGGAAAGTGCCATCTTCATGGAAGAGTTAAAGGAAGAAAATTCTTCACAGTTCCTACGATTATTCTTTAGAAGAGATTCAAAATATCTTCACATTGAGGAAGAGTCAAGGGAACGAGATGAGAATGAACATTCTCATGAGGGCACTTCCAAAGTCCATGTCATGCATCAATCAAACAAATACAACAAGGATTTCAAGAAAAGGAAATCTTCAAACTCCAATAAAGACAACAAATATAACAAGAGCAAAAAGAAATTCAAAGTTTTTTGTTATATGTGTGGCAAACCCAAACATTATGATCACGAATGCAGACATCGCAAACAACCAACAAAAGAAGGCAAAGTAAACTCCATTGACAACATCATTGCTATCGTGAGCATTGTGAATTCGGTCGAAGGAAAGGTTCAAGGATGCTAGTATGACACTTGTGCCACCATACATGTGTTCTATGATAGATTCCTTTTCAAAATCTGTCAAGAGGTGGATGATGAATATATTCAAATGAGGAATGAAATTTAATCAAAGCTTGTTGTAAAAGAAAACATGGACTTAGAATTCACATCCAGAAAAAAGATCTCATTAATAAATATTTTACATATATCAAATATAATTAGAAAAATTGTAAGTGGTGATTTGTTTGGGAATCGAGAATTAAGTTAACATATGAGTCGGGAATTAAGTCCACATATGAGTTGGGCAAACTTGTACTTTCCTGGGATAGTGTTGATAGAGATCAAGATAAGAATAAATATATAGAGTTACAGTTTAAATTGAGTTTAATTATAATTATATATTAGATAATATTTGTTTTGATATTTTGATATAATTATAGTTTATTAGGAGTTTGTTTCTTTTAAACTTCTTAGTTTATTTGCTCTATAAATAGAGGGGCTCATTCAATGTAATAGACAACCTGATTATATGAATAAATATTGATTGTACTCTTGTCCTCAATTCTTCTCTTCTTTGCACCCATTTCTCTTCTAGCTTCTAATTGTTCGTTCTAATTGTTCGTTAACAAGTTATATGCATCCTACGTAAATATCAAAAGCTAGGAATCCAATTGTTGACAAATGGAAAAAAAAAAAAAAAAAAAACTTCTTCGACCTTCATTGTGTTTTAATGAACTCAGTTTTACTTTCACAACTGGATCAAACACCTGTTGTGTCCATGCTTACATCGCTTTCGACACTTATCACAACTTTGGTCTCTAATGAGCAGTTAAAACATCCAGATTTTGCTATACAAGTTGCAGTTGCTTCTTGCCTTAGTGAAAGATTTCGTATCACAGAACCAGGTACCCTTTATAGTGATGAGATAATACATGATATTTTTCCATTGATTATATCATCACACGTATCTCTTATTGACACATCCACCAACTTTATGCTAAAGGAGTTAAGATACTAGAGACGATGTCTAATGTAAGATACTGCATCATCATACTGGATCAAAACTGTGAACATATGATAATAAACATGTTCCAATATTTTATTTTAGGCCTAGAGATACCAATCTAGGGAATATCTTCACATATATTTAGACAATTATGACCCCCATATTGGAAGAGAGTGATAATATCTCTCTAGACTCATTCTTTTGGATAATGTGAAAAAAGAAAAATAAGGAGGTTTTCCCAATTGCATTTAATATAATGGAAAGACTTTTCGAGAACTATGTTGACACAATTAAATCATATTTGTACAATCTATAAAAGCTATATGGGTTTGTGCAAATGATTATAATGCAGTTGTTTCTTCCCTTGGCATAGAAGTTGAGAGTCCAAAAGAGTGTATTGTGTCCCCATTCATGATCACACATGTATTCAATACACTTAACAATAACATAATTGAGGAATTTCCTATAATATTACCACCAAAGCCAAGCATTCCATATGTCCTAGATCTCGTGCATGTTCATTCACATGACTTTCATGTTGACTTTGTTTTAGTTTTAACACAATTGCATAATACTCCTCGGGTTGTCACATTATTCTCAAAGGCTATTACTCGATTGCATACTTTTCCTATAGACATTAGGTTGTTGCCTACTAATTATTGACATACTGTGTTAGATCGTCCTTTTATTGTCAATGTTCCTAAATTCCATGCTAGACTAAAAAGAGAAATTATTATCATTCATGAGATTTTTTAGCTTGTTTTTGATGTGCAATATATGACAGGAGACTCTAACGATGATTATTATCCTTTGTCTCTTTGACTCGATTCCTAAACACGTTAAGAAAAGATTTTATGAAAATTCATATAAAGAAAATCAATTTGACTGGTACACTTAATGAAAGTTATATTTTCGATATAGAAGGATTGTTTCCTTACTGGGGCTCATTCAAGCCTTCGATGTTGTAATCATTTTTTCTACAATTCAGTTTATAACACTAGTTCCTTGTGCTCCTCGTTATGCACAACTTGTTGAATATTTTATGCATGAGTTACAAAAGAATTTGCCTTTTGGAGTTCCACGTCGCTATTTGATCATCCCCCATGGTCAAATCATATTGTTGGGGATGATTTGCAGTTTCAATTGTCATCAAGTGATCAATTCAGATATTTGGTTCATAGGAAAGATCACCCTCCTTGGTATAAGTTCAGCAAGATGATGTTATCCAAAGTTTAGTTAAGACAATTGATCAAGACAAAAGATCATCCTTGGCTACGAAGCTTCAGTCTAACTCGTTGGAGTCGAGTTCTCCCAGTCGGGGAGAAATTATGGAGATAGATAGGAATAAATATATACAGTTATAGTTTAAATAGAAGTTTTAAATTGAGTTTAATTCTTATTAGATTGGTAAAGATTTATTTTGATATTTTGATATAATTATAGTTTATTAAGAGTTCGTTTCTTTTTTAACTTCTTTGTTTATTTGCTCTATAAATAGAGGGGCACATTCAATGTAATAGACAACCTTATTATATAAATAAAATTTGATTTTCCTCTTACCCTCAATTCTTATCTTCTTCGCACCCATTTCTCTTATGCTTCCTAATTGTTTGTTAACAAATTATACACCTCCTACATTGACGGTGTATTTGTTGGAAAAAGCTATTCAAGTTATGGAATAGTCAAATTTTGTACTCTTGACAATGATATTAATAAAACTCCAAATTTAAATTAGGTTGTTGAGTTTATTTCTTTATGATGATAGACTAGGACATATTGACTTTTCTACTTTAAAAAGAATAATAAAAATCAGAATGATGTCATATGAAAACATAGAACATAATAAACATGAATTATGCGTTTAAGTCTAAAATAATTAAAAAAATATTTTCATAGTATTGAAAGGACATCTAATTTAATAGACTTAATTCATTGTGACATGTGTGAATTAAATGAAATGTTAACTAGAGATAATAGTTATTTCATAACATTCATTGATGATCGTTCTATGTTTTGCTCTATTTACGTGATGAAACATAAGGACAAAGCCTGTAGCATGTTTAAGACATACAAAATCGAAGTAGAAAATCAATTAAATAGAAAGATTAAAAACCATAGAAGTGATAGGGGATGTGAGTACTCTTCTCATGAATTTAATCTATTTTGTGAACAACATGACATAATAACATCAATGTAGTGTACCTTGAAGCAAAAGAGCTTGAAAGGAGAAAGTGCTAAGATCGGATGAATTTAACTCTCAACTTGTTTCTTTCTATTTAGTTGAGGGAAATGAGATGAGCAAGAACTACTCCGTATGTTGTTCAAGTGGAAATAGATCCTAATACTTATCAAGAAGCGATGTTGTCCAAAAGACGGCCTTTTTTGGAAAGATGTTGTAAATGATGAAATTGATTTAATAATATCAAAAGATACTTTGAAATTAATCAATTTACTATTTGGATCGAAATCTAGGCTATAAATAGGTACTTAGAAGAAAGTACAATACATATGGTATTCTTAATACCATTAAAGCTAGGTTGGTAGCTAAAGGGTATCAACAAAAAGAATGAATATTACATTTAAACGTATGCATCGGTGGAAGGAATAACATTAATTAGGAATTTATTCATTTTAGATTCTATCTATGATTTGCATATACATCAAGTTGACGTTAAAATGGTATTCTTAAATGAGGATCCTGAGGAGGAGGTTGATATAGAACAACTGATAAGAGTGTGAAATAGCATGATTTTCTCCTTTTATCTGTTGTATTTATACGATTGTTTGATGCCTAAATGTACTAAGTACCCTTCTATTTTGATTTAGGTTGAAAATAGATGAAAATGGTGGAGATTTGAGGAAATGAGTGAAAAATGACCAAAGTGAAAGAAAAGGAAAGTTCAGGGACAAATCGCAAATATCCGAGAGACGACTTAGGAAAAAACTAAGATATGAAGATTTTAGAGTGTTAGGAATCAATTGGATGAGGAAAGAAGCCAAAGGGATGAAATATAGTCAAAGTATTATCACACATCAACTCCCAGCCGAAAAAGTTCTGCGAATTTTCAGACTCAGTTTTAGACCCATTTTTGGCATAGAAAATGTTTGAATTGGAAATATTATATTTCAAAAATATTTGTACCCCTTGAGTTAGCTTTCCGACACATCTTGAATCGCCTCAAGTGAGTATCAGGAGAGATATATGTATAACTAAAATACTGAAGGTTGTCCGGTGAAAAATTCTGAATAGCTTTAACTTCAATGCGATCGCGAGTGCAGTTTCAAAGATTTTCAAGGCTGAGCTCAATTGTTCTATGCGACCGCAAGCACTTATTCTATTGAGTCGCATAGAGTATTTTTGAGACGCGATTTTCTGGTTCCTTCTACGGTTCAAATACTTATGGAAACTACTTCTTTCACGACTTTTAAGTCCTAATACGCCCTAGAACGAGAAAAATGCCTCAATACACAACTTTTCTCTCCTTGGTGCTCAAGAAAATCCATGAAGAACTAAAACCCTTGGTGAAGTTAGGGAGGAACTAATTGGATTCGGTGATTTTACATCCTTTATTCATGTAATCCGATCTTTATTTCTTGAATGCTTTTAGAATTTAGACTTTCTTCTCATAAATTTATCGTGAAATCGGTTTAATACTTATTAGATTTTTTATGGATTCAGTCATGTTTTCCATTGTTTAATCGAAATATTTGTTGAGTTTCAATTTCATGAACCTATGTTGAGATTGATTTAGCTTTTACTAAATTCTGCATAGATTTAGTCACGCTCTTTCTATCGAATGATTGAACTAATTGTTGAATTTTAATCTCAATTATTTTATTGGTGTGATTCAATTGTTGCTTTATGCTTGAAGTATATGGTCGATCATTGAATTTGATTTCAATAAAATTGTGCGAATACGTTATACAAAGTCTAGATTTTAGAACTACTATTGAATAAAATTGATTTGTAGCGTCATATCCTTCAATTAGGGTGTTATGATGAAAATATCTAATTGAGTTATAAAAATGAATCATTGATGTGAATGATCTGATCAAAAAGAGGGAATTTCGATGCTTCACTACCTAAATTCATTGATTTTAATTTTACCACCTCAAAATATTGACATTAATTTCATTCAAATACCAATTTCGGCTACACATTTGAAAGAAAAATTCATTCTTTTTTATCATTTGAGTAATTTTCTATCTCCCTATAGAATCAACACCGCAAACATGTGCTACAATTATCCACATTATTCTTTGGGCATAATCAAATTTTGCCACCGCTGTCGAGGGAGACGGTACAAAACACCAAGTGATTGACTAAAAAGGGTGATATCGTTCCTTTACTACTCTTTAGTTAATTTAATTTTCTTATTTGTTATTTTTTTTATTTTCATACAGTTTATTTTTCATGTTTTATGAACAGGGATCGAGGAGAGCAAGGAAGCTCTACTGAATGACCTTTTTCAGTGTTTGAATCACTTTCTAACCCTATCTTTAATATTGCATATATTGCCACGAATACCACACTACACAACACCATGATTGATAGTGAACATGGCATATACCTTTTAGGGCTCTACAGGATTATCTTCACCCCACACGCACATCCACGCCATCATACATAATGTTTCCACCAATATGCCACGTATGGATTTTAAACCGAGAATGATTCAATTTCTTCCCAATTTTCACGGACTCAAAGATGAAAATTCATACGTGCACATTAAGGAATTCAAGGAGGTGGTAGCAACCTTCCACAATCAACATGGTACAACGAATGCAATCAGGCTTAAATTTTTCCCATTTTTGCTTAAAAAAATAGCAAAAAACTAGTTGTATTCGTTGAGACCACGGTCAATTTGGCATTTGGGCTTAAATGACTTAAGCATTTTTAAATAAATACTTTCCCCACCATACTAGTGCCCTTAAGAAGTAAATCTCAACATTCACTCAAAAGGATAGTGAGCCTTTATACCAAGCTTGGGAAAGATATAAAGAACTACAAGCCATTTTCCCCCACCACAATTATGAGAGTTGGCGTATTGTGAGTTACTTTTATGAGGGATTAACACCTAGGGAGTGTCAATTCATAGAGATGATATGTAACGGTGATTTCCTACAAAATGATTCGGATGAGGTTATAGAATATCTAGATGACCTAGCCAAAAAAGCTCAAACTTGAACTGGACCTAGTGCCACTGATAATACCAATAGGTCACAACCCACAGGAAACCCCAATAGCACAAGTATCTATCATCTTAGGGAGGAGTCGCCTTGGAGCAAAAGTAGAAACTCTAACTAGAGAACTAGAAATCTTACGTACTAAAGACTCAAAATCTACACCAAATGTATCACGTGTTGAGTCTTATGGATCCAATTTTGTATGTGGTGGAAGTGATCAACTGACGCAAGAGTGTTATACTTTTGCGGAGATGAGGGAGGGCTTATCGGGAATACTGAAATCTCTTAGGCACGTATAACAAGCCCTTCCTAACAACCCACGTCCTCTAGGAACTCTTTAGAAGATGCCATACATGCATTTATAGATGCACAAAGTAAAACCAATCAAAAATTTGAGACTATGATTACCTAAATTGTTGAGAAAAATAAGAAAATAAAAAAATCATATGTCCAAATTAACAAATGCTTTAGCTGTAGTTGAACGTGAAAAATTTCTAACTCAAGCTCAATAGAATCATAAAGGGTAGTACATGGTACAAACCTCAGGATTAGAAGAAAACAACCTTAGGGAAGTGAATGCTATAACCACTCGATCACGAAAAGTCATAGAGCTACTCCCTAGACCTAGGGAAAATGAAGAAGAGTCAATTAAGTCTGAAGAGAGTAGGCCGAGTGAACAAGTAGTAGAAAATCCATCTAGTGCCTTTCCCTCAAGCTCTTAAGCCTACCCCGAAATCCACTAGACAACATAGTGAAATTTTAGAATAACTTAATCAAGTAAAAATCAATCTCCCTCTCTTACATGTCATTTCACAGGTTCTTACATATGCTAAATTCCTTAAAGTCTTGTGTACTATAAAGAGAAACATCATGTGAAGAAAATCGCTTTCGTGACCAAGAAAGTGAGTGTTGTGATTGAACAAAAGATCCCATCGAAATATAAGGATCCTGGTTGTCCTACTGTATCTTGCATCATTAGGAACCATGAGTTTGTACAAGCCCTTCTTAATTTAGGGCTAGTGTTAACCTCATACTTTATGCTATTTACCTAGGTTTAGGTGAGATAAAACCAATTACTGTGGTTTTACAACTAGCCGATCAATCCACTATAAGACCTATGAGAGTGGTTGAGGATGCATTGGTTCAAATTGATAAATTCTACTATCCCTTTGATTTCTTAGTTCGGACTTGAAATTTGATGTAAATGTTAATTCTAAGATTCCTATTATTCTTGGTAGACCTTTTTCTTGCCATAGCTAATGTTCTTATCAACTTCAGGAATGGTCTAATGAAGCTATCATTTGGGAATCTGACTTTAGAAGTCAACATCTTTTACATCACTAAGCAGCTAGAGGAAGATGACGAGTGTCATCAAACTTACATGATTGATGCACTCACTTAGGAAGTATTAGAGAATGTATTTCTTAGACCATCGACTACTGACTACGACCCTTTGAACTCCTCTCTTAAATTTGAAATTCCAACAAGTTATAATGAAGAAGAGAATTCTAACATTTGTTCTATTTTGTAGAATTTCTGGATTATAGAACACTACCGGTGATTATATCTAATGAGATTAGTGTACTACAAGATTGAAACCACACTCACTGGATGCAGACTGATGAAGGAAAACATTGGGTCGAGCCAACAATAATAAATAAAGGCGCTATTTGGGAGGCAATGGGAGTTTGTCCCTTTTTTCTTTTTTTATTTTACGTCCATATTCTAGTTAATTTTTGTCCTTTTCTTTGCATTATCCATTGATGAGTGTAATTAACTCATTAAACAAGTGCCTTTAAATCTTAGTTTTTGGTTTGATCTTAGTACTTTTGAACGTTTTGATGCGTAAGGAAACTTGGATCAAAAGCGAGTGCTTTGAAGCTTGTAATAGAGTTATGGTGATGCTCATTGAAGGAACATGTCTTGGAGGAGGAATGCTGAAGAAAGAAGTCAAAGGGATCAAATATAATCAAAGTATGATCATACATCAATTTCCAACTGAGAAAGTGATGCTCTAGATTTGTAGTCTCATATTGAGACTCATTTTCAACATAGCAAATGTTTGAATTGGGAAATGATATCTGAAGCAAAGTTGTATCCCTTTGAATAAGCTCACAGCATCTTGAATCATCTCAATCGGACATTGGATGAAAAAGTTATGATCAAAATAATGAAAGACGTGCAGAGCATAAACGGGGACAGCAAGGCCGACGTCGCGACCCCGGCCCCCGATGTCACAACGTCAGCCACCAGAAGGAGAAAAACTGAGGGGATAACATCGCGATGTTAGCCCCCAACGTCGTGACGCCAACTGAAGAAAAATCGCGACGCCGCCTGTCGGGTTAATGAAAAATAGATATTTTAAAAGCAATCCGACCCAATCCAACTCCAGTCCGTGTTACTTTCTATTGAGGCTATAAATACAAGGTTGAAGACCTAATTTAGGGTTCTTGGATGGCTAGAGAGGGCAAGGAAAACTGAAGCAAATTTCTTGAAGAAATCAAGACACAATTTTTGAAGAAATTCATAGAAGAAGGGACGATTGACATCATTTGGGGAAGAAATCAAGCGGCCACGAAGAGTTTTTCTAAACCCTTGTTTTCTTATCCATGTTTTTAATGATAAATTCCATGTTGTCAATTGTATTCATACTTTAGATCTAGGGTTTGATGTAATCAACTTAAGACATGTTTTAATTCTTATTTATCTAGCTCTTTTGTATTTTTCTATCAATTTATTTATGTTGTTTGCGTTTAATGCTTTCAATTACTTGGCCACTGGTTGATTGAATTGTTGTGTGAATTTCGACACTCGAGAGAGGGAGATTTGTGCTTGATCATAAAATAATATAACCTAGATTTCGATTTCGAGAGAAAGTACAAATATTTGAGGCTTGTTTGAATTAAGAACCACTTGCATTATAAAATTTATATATTTAATTTGGAATAGAGATATTGGAATTAAATTGTAGACATAAATTCTAGCCGGCACTCGAGAAAGGGGATAAAATTAAATTAGGGTTCTTGTCTATAAATTAAGAGAAATCTGATAGAATTAGCAATTTTAGGTTGAAAAACATTATCGATAGTGTGATGAAATCATTCCCTAGAATTTTATAATTTGATCACTTCGTTGAATTTTGCGTTTGTTTAATTGCCAATTTTAGCTTATCATTATTAGATAAAAAATCACAACATCATTCCAATCGCTTGTCCAAATAAAGTGAAAACTACATAATTATACTACTCAGTAGAAATCATACATCAATCCCTATGGGTTCGACAATCTTCACTTCATCACTATATTACAAAACTTGACACCGTACACTTGCGACATTTTCACGTTGTATAAAACGCGTGACATCCATTCATTGATAACTTTCAGGCTTCTTATCCTTTAAGCTTATGTTGATTCACTGCAATATTCATGTGACATATTTCCTTCTTTTTATTTGGTTGATATGTTTATGCATTGAGGACAACACAAAATTTGGTTGAAGGGAGGGTCAATTTGAATTTTGTTGTGAATTGTATATGAATTACATGATTATCACGGAATTTTGTTGTGATTTTTTTTTTTTTTAACAGACAGAAATTTTTTTGAGTCTCTGATTTGCTACATGTTATGCTTTTGAATGACAATATGCCACTATGAGTTAATTTTATTCATGAGAATCTACATGTCATCCCACTTGCTGAATTCTTTTTGCGCGCACAAGTCTTGTGGTAAAATGATAGTTTAACACATGTAGCTACAAGCATCTCGTTCTGTAGTTTTCTTATGAGAGAAATGGTGAGGATTGAGGGCTACTATATACTACAAATGGTAATGACCGTTCATTGGTTTTGTGAATTGGGCACTTCTTTTGAAAATAACACTATATGGTTTGTGGTAAGATGATGGACTACTTGGAAAATGATAAAAGTCATTTTAGGATTAACAATTGAGCATTCAACCTTACTTTTCAATAATTACAACCCCTAGTAGCCACTTTGAGCTAATACACATATATAGCATTTTTCTTCGTGCACCTATGTTATCCATACCTCTCCAAATTGGAGTATAGTCTATACACGTATTTCCCTCCTTGTTACTTCCAAGTGTATAGTAGGTATTGAATGTTTATTTCTGAAGAATAGAAATAAAAAAACGACAAGAGCTGATATGTGTTCAAGTAAAGTGGATTGAGATTAAAAAAATCGAAAAAGAAAAAAAACATACATATATTTGATTTTGGGGTTTGGAATATTGAGGAATGTGTTGATTGAAAGGTGTGATAAGATATTTAGCTATGTGCTTGGAAGTTTTGAATCCTGATATCATTCTTGTCATATAGCCCAACCTGAACTTCATTACAACATTTTGCACTGACTATTTTGATCCCAAGTAGGATTGTGGAATGAATAGATGAATTCTCATTTGATGGTATGCCTATCATGAGATCAATGTTTGTTTGTTGCTTGTTCCTAAATATTTAAGCCTCCAATTTTGAGTGTACATCTTTGTCAACTCCATAGAGAGAAACTCCGCACTAAACACTTTGATAATCGTAAGTTATGGAGCTAAACCTTTAGCTTGAGACATACTTGATGTTAATTGTGTTAGGGTTGATTGTAAGATGGCTATGGCTTAACACACACTCATACATTTCGTAAGTGTTTTTGATATCCTGATAATCATGACACTATTAATTTCTTTGTGGTGTTGAGTTTGAAAAGAGCATGAACTGTGGTTGCATTGGAACATAACAAATTGAATTACAACATTGACTAGTCATGTATTTTCTTGTTTTACATTAAATNTCTTTGTGGTGTTGAGTTTGAAAAGAGCATGAACTGTGGTTGCATTGGAACATAACAAATTGAATTACAACATTGACTAGTCATGTATTTTCTTGTTTTACATTAAATTGCTAAGGATGAGCAATAAGCAAGTTGGGATGTGATTAGAGTGAAAAATAGTATGATTTTTTCCTCTTATCTGTTGTATTTATGTGATTATTTGACGCCTTATATTTTTCATTTAGGTTGAAAATGGATGAAAGGTGGAGATTTGAGGAAATAAGTGAAAAATGACTAAAGTGAAAGAAAAGAGAAGTTCAGGTACCAAATCAAAAATATCCAAAAGATGACTCAAGGACAAAACGAAGATATGAAAATTTGAGAGTGTTAGGGATCAATTGGATGAGGAAAGAAGCCAAATGGATGAAATATAGTCAAAATATTATCACACATCAACTTCCAGACAAAAAAGTTCTGCTTCGAATTTTCAGACTCAGTTGACCCATTTTTGGCATACGAAACGTTTGAATTGGAAATATTATATTCTAAAATATTTGTATCCCTTTGAAGAAGCTTTCCAACGCTTCTTCAATTGCCTCAATCAGATATCGGGAGAGAAAGATATAATCAAAATAATGAAGGCTGTCCAGTGGAGAATTCTAAAGCTATGCGATCGTATAGCTTTAACTTCAATGCGGTCACGAGTGTGGCTTCAAAGATTTTCAAGGCTGAGCTCAATTGTTCTATGCTACTGCAAGAACTTATTTTATATAGCCACATAGAGTATTTTGGAGACGCGATTTTCGGGTTTCTTTCCACGGTTCAAATACTTTTGGAAACAACTTCTTTCGCGACTTTTAAGCCCTAATATGCCCCAGAATAAGAAAAACGCCTCAATACACAACGTTTCTCTCCTTGGTACTCATTAGATTAAGTGATTTTACATCCTATATTCATGTAATCCGGTCTTTATTTGTTAAATGCTTTTAGAATTTAGACTTTCTTCTCATAAATTTATCATGAAATCGGTTTAACTTTTATTAGATTTTTCATGGATTCAATCATTCTTTTTCCATTGTTTAATCGAAATAAAGATTGATTTAACTTTTACTAAATTCTTCATAAATTTAGTCATGTTCTTTCTATCGAATGATTGAACTAATTGTTAAATTTTAATCTCAGTTATTTTATTAGTGTGATTCAATTACTACTTTATTCTCAAAGTGTATGGTCGATTTTTGAATCTAATTTCAATAAAATTCTGCGAATGCGTTATAGGAAATCTAGATATTAGAACTATTATTGAATAAAATTGATTTGTACCGTCATATCCTTTGATTAGGGTGTTAGGATGAAAACCTCTAATTGAGTTATAAAAAAAATAATCGATGTGAATGATCCGATCAAAGTGAGTGAATTGCGATGCTTCACGGCCTAAATTCATTTATTTTAATTTTACCATCTCAAGACATTGATGTTAATTTCATTCAAGTACCAAATTCGACTACACATTTGAAAGAACAATTCATTCTTTTTGATCTTTTGTGAGTAATTTTCCATCTACCCGTGGAATCGACACCCCAAAGCTGTGCTACAATATCAGCATTATTCTTTTGGTATAATCAACAAGCGAAAGGTTTTTTTCTACACGAAAATAAGAATAAAATATGCAAATTAATAAAATCCTTATATGGATTAAAACAAGTACCAAAGAAATGACAAGAAAAGTTTGACTTAACAACAATATCTTTTGAATTTAAACATAGTAGTATTGATATACATACATACATACATACATACACACACACATATACATATATATATATATACAATACTAGGTTGTGCTATGCTGTGGAGGGCCTCAAGGAAAAAGTCGATGTGGGAGAGACGAAAATTCGAGAATTACACATCCAACTGGATGAATGCCAAAAGGCTAATGCAATAATGATTGAAACTATTGCTATCATACCTGATCTGCAGGATGAAATGGAGGCGTTGAGAGTGAAATTACTAGTGCTTCAACGCGTGGTTGGCAATGGACAAGCACTGCACAAGAGCATGTTCATAGGCTCAGAATTCTAGAACCATATACCTACCGAGGGGCACGCGATGGAAAAGAAGTTGAGAACTTCTTGCTCGATATGGAACAATACTTTTTTGCGGCTTCGATCAAAGACAAAGTGAGAAAGGTTACAATAGCTACCAGGTATCTTGGTGGGGATGCAAAACTATGGTGTCGAACGAAGTATGCTGATATTCAAGCCAATAGGGTCCGAATAGATTCTTGGGATATTCTTAAGGAAGCGATCAAATCTCAGTGTTTCCCAGAAAATATAGAATATGAGGCACGTCTGGCATTACGAGAACTGAAACATACAAGCCCCATTAGGGAGTATGTGAAAGCCTTTTCAGGACATATGCTGAATATTCAAATATGTTGGAAAAGGATAAGTTATTCACCTTCATGGAAGGGTTGAAACCATGGACACGCACGGAACTTCAGAGACAGAAGGTCACTGATTTGAACACAGGTATGAGAGCTGCCGAATGTGTAAGTGACTATCAACCGGAATCGAGTAAGGATCGACCTTCAGGAAATAGTCAATCTGTTGAGGGTAAAGGAGACCTTTTAGACTCAGATGAGCGCGGCTATGGGAGTTGCCGATGTTTAAGTGACTATCAACCGAAATCAAGAAAGGATCGACCTTCGGGAAGTAGTCAATCTATTAGAGGTAGAAACAGACCTTATAGACCCAGCTCGAAGTCAAATGGGGGAGAGCGTTACTCTCAGAATAGGAGAGGAGCCTATCAAGGCAACCGTTAGAGTAACTTGCAAGGAAACTATCAAAACAACCGTCAAGAAGATTATAACGGCAGCAATAGTAATGAACCAAGGAAAAGCAATGAATGATGGATCTGATGCACTCCTAAATTGAAGTGTTTTTTATGTGAAGGACCCCATCGAGTGGTAGAGTGTCTGCAAAAACGAATGGTGAATACATACTGTTAACTAGCAAGTGGTGGCTCAAGATCAAAGCAAGCTACCCCACAAGCTAGCTGTTATGGTGAGACCAACTCCAAAGAGGATGAGGATGTAGTTGGTGCATTCTCACATCGGTGCAATACACTATCACACTGAGCTACTAAACGAGATGAAGTTCCCTCGAAAGAGCCGAAGATGAAACAATTAAAGGCTCACATTTATTGTAACACCTCGACCAGTATGGATCGAAACGTCACTAGATTAACTTTACTTTACCCGTTGATGGTAGACTTAATAAAATAATTAACTATACTTTTAGCGAAAAGCATAAAAATTTAATTTAAGAATTTAATATCAAGACTTTATTTATTTATTTATTTATTTTGACAAAATAGTTCAATACCAAAAGA
>CAIGRO010193602.1:0-26634 GCA_903798355.1 Fraxinus baroniana
TTGTATCTCTAGAAAAATAAATTACTCCATGAAGATATAAAAGAAAACACAATTCATGTTATGGACATTGATAAAGAATAAAAAGAACTCGTTGATTTGTGGATTCCGCAATCTCTGGCTGCTGGACTGTCCCTCCCCAAAAATCATATCCTTTTTTTTTAACCATGCTAGTCGTATTTATAGCCCCCTCTATAAATTCGTCGTTTTTAGGGCTTATGTGGCAGACTGGTAACGTCGTGGCGCAGCTGCACTTCTTTCGGGTGAGGGAGCGTTCCTCTTCTGGTCATTTCTGGCGCCGGAGTGCCTCATGGTAGAGCAGGGACGCTACTACTTTCGGGTGAGAAAGACTTCCAGTTGGGGCGCTGACACGCCTCATAATATTACAGAGGCGCCATACCTTCTGTAATATTGGCACAACCTCGTCCAACACGTAGATGCACCCTTGGTTTGGTTGGTGACACTTGAACTGCTCCTAAATAATTGCATCTTCTCATTTTTGACTCTCCTATTATGAATGTACTTGAAGATATCAGAAAAAACACATAAATGCAGTAGAAATTCACAAATTCAGAAGTAAAAAACATCTAATAACTTCGTTATAAAACTAACTTATCAATGAGCGAGAAAATATCTCGACCATGCAATTGGTAAGAGCTTCAAATGGAATGAACCCTCATTTTTGTGTACTCTTCGATTAGAGGAGATCGAAGAGGCGATTGGCCCTATTCCAAAATCTGTCATGAGGCTTATTAAGGAATTTGAGGACATCATGTCGATGAGTTACCAAAAAAATTACCACCAAGGAGGGCGATTGATCATGAGATTGAAGTTATTCTGAGTGTCAAACCTCCTGTCAGGGCACCCTTCTGTATATGTCTTAGTCGGAGCTTTGAAAACAATTGGGAGAAATATTGAGAAGTGGGATTATCGTGCCTCCGAAATCACCAAATGGAGCTCATGTGTTGTTTCAGAAAAAGGTCGATGGTTCTCTTACAATGTGCTGCAACTATTGAGCCTTCAACAAGATCACTGTGAAGAATAATTATTCTATTCCACTGGTCACAGATTACTTCGATCAACTAAGCCGGGCGGGATACTATACAAATATTGATCTCAGATCCGAATGCTGGCAAGTTCGAATCAAATAGGGAGATGAAGTAAAAACTACGGTGATAAGAAGATATGGAGTCTTTAAATTTAAGGTGATGTCTTTTGGCTTAGCAAACGCTTCAGCAATGTTTTGTACGATAATGAATCAGGTACTTAGCAGGTTCTTGGACAATTTTGTGGTGTGTAGCTGGACAGCATAGTAATCTATGGCGAGACATTAGAGGAACATGTGCAATATGTGAAGCGGGTTTTCAATTGGCTACGAGAGAATGAACTCTATGTCAAACCATCAAAATGCTCATTCGCTTAGACGTCCATCAACTTCTTGGGTCACATCATCGAACAAGGCAAAATACGCATGGATTCGAAGAAGGTTACAACCATCAAAGATTGACAACCACCAAAGAATGTCCATGATGTGCGTTCATTTCTCAGGTATGCAATTATTATCAAAGATTTTTGAATGGGTACTCAAAAATTGCATTGCCACTTACCGAATTGACAAAGAAGGATATGGATTGAGACTGGTCATTGCAATACTAAAATGCTTTCGAGAAGTTGAAGAAATCTATATGGACGAACCCGATGTTAGCTTTACCAGATATAAGTAAATCATTCGAAGTACATACCGATGCTTCACACTTTGCACTTGGTGGAGTCCTTATGCAAGAAGGACATCCGATAGCATATGAGAGCCAAAAGCTGAATCAAGTAGAACGTCATTACTCGGCGCACGAAAATGGGTTGTTGGCGGTAGTCCATTGCCTTAGGGGATGACGTCACTATTTGTTTGGGTCTCCATTTATTGTGAAGACAGATAACACTGTGATTAGTCACTTCATATCCCAACCGAAACTATCAAGCAAATGGGCTTGTTGGCAAGAACTTTCTTCAAAGTACAATTTTTCACTATAGTATCGTCCCGATCTAGTAATCATATTGCCGATACTCTTAGTCGTCGGGCCGACTTGACCATCATTTGCTCAATGACTACTTTTTGAGGGAGCACAGTTACCACAAACACAAGTGACTAAATTCAGACACTTTTGGATAAGGACCCGGCTACTCAATATTTGGTCGACCTCATCAAGTAGGGCAAAANACCTAGTGAAAACTAAGGGAGATCGCTTTTATGTTCCTAAGGGCAGAGATTGGAGGAGATCACAAGTACGGAATGCCACTACACGATTTGAGCGGACATCCTAGAGAGAAACGCACTTTTGCACTACTACAATGTGTGTACTATTGGCTTTAAATGCGGGACGACATTTTAACTTATATGAAAACTTGTCTTATTTTTCATCAATCAATGATCAATTTACTTTTAATGCAAACTTTTTACAAATTGTAATCAAATTTTCTTTCATTCCGAAACTATCGAGAAAAAGTGGAAGGTAGTCTAACGGAGCAAACTGCTGTCACACAATGTCATTTTCTATACTAAAAAGAAATGCACCCCGGGAAACATAGTGTCGATTCTCTAGAGACGATTGATGCCATTTGGAGGGCATGTCTTTTTTGAACTTATCTTTTTTAAGATAGCACCCCTACGCCGCCCCAACCCAAGCAAACCACAAATTTTCACCTATTAATATGCAAAGTACATCTATATTCTTGTTATTTATTGATCATCAACATCATTGTCGTCGGACCTGCAAAATTCATATGAAGGACGAAGAGTTAAAACTCTTATTTTAATTTTTTTTTTTTTTTTTTTTACTATGATGCACAAGAGTTTATTTTTTAATAGAATTTATTCTGGTTTGGAATAATCTGTTTTGTCGACACCATCATTTTTCTGTTTAAGTAAATTAGACGTACAATAGTTGTTTAAAACATAATATTTCTTACAACACTAACAAACATGTTATCAAATTCGAATTAATTCAATTATTTTATTTAAAATATATATAATTAAAAATGAATTTGAATAAAAATAATAAATTTTAAATTTTTTTAGCTCAAACATATTAAGAGCTTGTTTGGTACCAATTTTAATCCAATTAAAATTGAAAATATGATCGTTATTGGGTTCCACTCATCTAATAAAAGTCAACAATAACGACTAATTTTTCAATTTTATTCCGATTTTAAAATCTACCAAACATATTATAAGACAAATGGATAACATCAAAATGAGCTTCTTCTTTGCAGAATAAAGAAAACACGAAAACAAAATAACGCTGTAAAGTTATGGCGTATGCTTCCAAGTGAAGAAAGAAACTTCCAAAATGCACTCGCTCTCATTCATCCCTACCGTGTATCCCACTGGTCATCTTCCCCATTTGTTAATATTATACGGTGAATATCCAGACAACAAATCCAAAAAGAAAACCATTAATAATGTTTCCATCACAATCCCATATGATATCTCTATTGCCACCATCCCTCACCAATCATTCTTTTTATTCAATGCCACCCCCACCCCCAGCATATCCATTCTTTCCTTTTTCCAACTCCTTATTATCACCATTTATGATCAGTTATCGAGCAATAAATCCCTCATTAACTTTCAATTCATTAGTTGAATATGTAGTGTAAATATGACTAGACTTTTCCGATCCACGTCTTGTACAGTTAGCGATTTATTTGCTGTCAAATCAATGCCGCCGGAAAAACCCACTTCCCCAAATAGCCTCTCCGTTTACGAGGACGAAGAGCCGGAGGAAGATGAGGACGTGGGATGTTTCGGTGATTTTATTGGTGATGATGGGGAGTTTGATAATCCCGTTACGACGCCGTTTATAAGCCCGGAGAGGAGGCACGGGCGTTGGATTAAGACCGAAGATAGAAATGGGCATAATAATCAGCAATTCTCGGTGCTATCGATGGTGGCGACAGTGCTGCGGCGGTCTCTGGTGACTTGCAGCGTGGATAGGGATCACGTGGAGTCTGATGTGGACATAGGGTGGCCCACTGACGTCCGCCATGTCTCGCATGTCACCTTTGACCGCTTCAATGGCTTCCTTGGACTTCCTGTCGAGCTCCAGCCCGACTTCCCCCGAACACCCCCCAGCGCCAGGTTTCACAATTTAATATCTTTTCATTTTTCTTTTGCTATACAGAATTTTTGTTTTGGTAGAATCTGGAATGCATTTTCTTTTAGATCCGGACTTATAGTTGTTATTGTCTTATTCTTCGTCTAGATTTTGTTTATGACAAATTTTAGTAGAATTTTGTAGGCCAATTTTATGAGAAGAAACGCATATGAGCTTCCATTAAGAAATATTAGGAGCGCCTTAATTATAATAGAACGTCTTCCATTTGCTTTCTTTGGAAAGATGAGGGATATTTGTGCTCTTTGGCAATCTAATTATGCCTTCCTGGTACATTACTGTTCAGACGTTCAATAACGAAAGCTTCCTTCGAAGATTAAGGAGGTTATGTGATGTGGAATTAGAATTACCCTCTACAGAAATGCCTATCTGCTGTCAAATGAGATGTTGAGTGCACTGTTTAAACAAATTTCTTGCTATTTGTAAAGATGATTATGGTTTTATAAATTAATTTTGTTACGTCTTAATTTTATATGTGATGGTTGGTTATTTTCTAATGCAAATCACATTATGGAAACAAATGTGTTAACACTGAGCAATCTGGTCCATTGTGGCAATAATAAGCTGAACATTTTCACTTCTTAATTTTTGGATTTGTAAAAGTGTTAAATGTTTAAGTATTCTTAGAAAAATGGCTATTTTTAGTCTATCATTTTATCGCTTAAACCTAAAATTGGAACTTTAATACTGTTTCTTGATTTGTATGTTGTGGTGTCTTGGTGCACGAGTACTTTGTTTATGTAATTTGTAGTTTGCATGTAGTCATCCATGTGCTTGTATATATATGGATGGCCTAAATTTCAATATCCACTACTAGAAGAAAGTCAGGATTTCTCATCTTTGCCACCCATCATGTTTGCAGTGCAAGTGTTTTTGGAGTTTCTGCACAATCAATGCAGTGTTCTTATGATCAAAGAGGGAACAGTGTGCCAACAATTCTTCTTAGGATGCAAAACCAGTTGTATTCAGAAGGCGGCCTTCAAGTATGCATTTATGTTTATTATTGGAAATTTCTTAATTGCTATTGCATCAATTTTCATTGATTAATTATGATTTATATGTTTTGGTTGAAGGCAGAAGGTATATTCCGTATCAATGCTGAGAATAGTCAAGAAGAACTTGTCCGGAACCAACTTAATAAAGGGGTTGTGCCCCGTGGAATTGATGTTCATTGTTTGGCTGGGTTGATAAAGGTACCTGGAGGAAAATCTTTAGTTAAATATTCTTCTATTTTCTGGAGGATATATATTATGAGATGAAAGTTATTTCTTCTTGAGTTGATGTGTGTAGGTTATAGCTGAAATTGATGAAGATATGGAATGGAATCATTCTTAGTCAGATAATGTTCTGTTGAACTAATATAAAGCAACAAAGTTTTGGAAATAACGAGTTCCATGATCCATCAGTTGTAACTTACACTTTCCACTGGAAAGAAGGTTGTTTCCTGGCTGTATTACACCTATCAAAAATCAAACCTGCCATAACCTTGTTTGACCAGCCTTTTCAGAAAATTTTAGGTTATCCAAAACCGATCTGTCTTGGGATTTTTTTTTTTTTTTTTTTTTTTTTCTGGCAGGGGTGTGGGGGTCGCTAGAAAACATATGTCCAGACTGGTTATGGGTTTATTTGAATAACTGAATCTAATTTGGAAGAGAAAGTAAGAATAACTAGTGATATCTTTGGTATTAGGGTTAGTGTCACATATGGCATGATGCATCTCTTCAAATTGAATGGATACTTTAGCTATTTCTCAACAATTTTGTTTTTACTGTTGTGACACATTTTTTCTGCATCTTTTTAGAATGTACTTACTACTTAGTACTAAACTACATGGACTTGGGTGAGGGGGTGCAAGAAATGGGCATGTGCCTAAGTGTTCAATTTGTAATAAGTGTACAAATTTAACCTTAAAATGAAGGATCCATATGACATACCTCACTTGAGCCTCAAGTGTGCAATATAAGTATCTGACCATAGTAAAAGGTACATAAGATTAAGCTCGACTGCTGTTACTTTTTCGTCCTAAAGTTGCACTTGATCTTTCAAGCATGTTTTTAGTACTTCAATGAACGGATCTAAGAATAAAACCTTCAATCTCACCCTTGTGGAAGACCCGATTACATGAACAATTGGCTACTTGTAGTTTCATATCTAGCCTCGAGAAAGAAACTGTGTGAAGGAAATTTTGCATTTAGTTCATCAGTGGCTAGGTGTAATTTCTTATCTGCTTTCCAGTTTGCTATTCAGAAGTTAAGAGTTGCCCTTGCACTAGAATACTTCTTTATAGCTTACTGACTGACTAAACTCATATATGATCTAGGTGTCAACTGGT
This sequence comes from Fraxinus baroniana, assembly GCA_903798355.1. Lineage (NCBI taxonomy): Eukaryota > Viridiplantae > Streptophyta > Magnoliopsida > Lamiales > Oleaceae > Fraxinus > Fraxinus baroniana. Next base: position 6,499 of record CAIGRO010193602.1, read on the forward strand.
TAATTTGGTAATCATAGTACAGGGCTAGGAAAATCCTGCCTTTCTTCAGATGGATGATGTTTTGTGTGAGTTATAATCTGGAGTAGAGTAAAGCAAAAAAACTGTCATTGGCTATTACTTGATGTATGCCATAAGAATGGGGAATTCTCTCTTTCGTATTGGTTGCCAACCTGATTGCTTCAGTAATGTTCTCTGGGTCAATTTTCTGTTACCTCATGATATTATGACCGTGATCACTGATAACTACTAATTTTGACATTTCCAGGCATGGTTTAGAGAACTTCCAACTGGAATTCTTGATTCTCTGACCCCAGAACAGGTGATGCATTGCAACACAGAAGAAGAGTGCTCCCACCTTGTAAAGCTGCTTCCACCAACTGAAGCTGCATTGCTCGATTGGGCAATCAACTTGATGGCCGATGTTGTGCAAAATGAACATCTAAATAAGATGAATGCACGCAACATTGCTATGGTTTTTGCTCCCAATATGACTCAGGTTCTTTAACCTCCTTTGCACCTTTTGTTCTTTCTCTATTATTTCTGTTGTGCATGGTTTTCCTCTTTCTAGCTGTTTCCACCACACAACCTATGTTTGGCTCATGTTTATAAATTGTTAATAAACACTCAAGGCACTTTTTTCCACACATTTCGAGAAACCTGTAACCTAATTATTCAACATTCACATTTTGAGAAACCTGTAAGTACTACCTAATTATTCAACATTCATTTCTACCTTTTTGTAATTTAAACAGTTTATAAACACTTCTCAAACATGCTATTAGATTTTTAGGTAGGGATGGGCATTGTCCAGTTTGGTCCGCTTCCAAAGAGAACCGACTCGAATTCTAATGAGTATTTTGAAAATGGAACCATTGGTTCCATCTCAAAGTATGGAACCAAACAGTTTGCTTCTGGTTCCATCCAATTCGGTTCCTTCGATTAAGTTCTCAAATTCAATAATAAATGCAAATGCAGTGTCTAATTGTAAATCCATTTTGGGTCACTTTTTTTCGGGGTTAATCTGACCTCAAGTACTTAATAATTGTTTCAAATTCTCCATAATATATTCATTGAAACAATTTATATTGATGCCATTATCTGTATTTGTCAAGTTTAACTAAACGTTAAAATTTACATCAACTTGTTAACTATTGATTTGAATAAGTTCTTGAAAGATATGCTCCAATCTCACTTTCATTTTCTTTATACTTCGAGGGGACAAAAATGTTAACTTGGAAAGAATGAAAGGAACCCAAACTTCTTATTAATCAAAAATTACATCTAAGAAATTTAATGGGTCCATTTGTCTGAGTTTATAAATAGCATTATAATATCAGTTTGATGTGCTACCGTGAAATTCAGAGTCACTGTTTAAAATAAAAAGTAAAAAAATTGGGTTAAAATTAGGTTTTAATGGTTCTTGGTATTAGAACTGAGAAACTGTCTGGAATTGGCCAGTGCTCGATTTTAATACTCAGTTGGGATAAGAACTTGAGTGGAACCAGACTTGGCCGATAACTTTTGCCCACTATTTTATCACATGATCATTTTGCTTTTGATTTTCAGATTCTTTTAAGTGGTAAGCATTAAGATATTTTTCTTTGCAAGCTGTTGTGTCAGACTAAATGAGGAAATGATGGTTAAAACTGTTATTATGTTATGGGTCATATATATCTATGCATTGGCAACATGATGTGAGAGGGTTCTTTTTGCAGTGATTGGCCTAGTTTTTGCCGTGTTCTAATTAATCGAATTTTACTGTGATATGGATAAACAAGATGGTTTTTGAATTGATGCAGATGGCCGATCCTTTGACTGCATTAATTCATGCAGTCCAAGTTATGAACTTTCTCAAGACCCTGATATCGAAAACTATTTGTGAAAGAGAAGTGTTAGCTACCACCGATCGATTATTCTCAGCATATGCTGATTCTGCAGGCAACATAAGTGGTGACCACCCATCAAATGCAACTGCAATGGTCTTGTACGAGCAGGCTTGTGATGATTGCTCATGTTCAAGATCCGCCTGTGGCAGCCTCTTGTGGAGTGCCACTTTAGAGAGACTGGAAGCTGATGGCAACGAGAAATCCTGGAGATTAAAGAGTAAGAGCGATGTTGGTGAGAAATATGAATCTGTTGCAGGTATAATCTCACCTGAAAAAAGCAAAAGACAATCAGCTTCCAGTAGATTTAGAGACGAATATGACAACGAGGAAGTTGAGGGGGTATTCAATAGGCTAAGTTTGAGAAAAGGAGTGCAAAAACTATGCAAGCATCCTGTATTTCAGTTGAGTAAGCCAGTCAAGAAGAGTAGCGGCGTTGGAATTGTAAATACTCGAGAAGGAGGTGCAGAAGCTTGGGCATACGACGGATGCAACTCTCACTCAGGTGTGTGTTCTGTACAGGCTGAGTAAATCTTTTTACATTTACAAAACATTCTACCAGAATAGGTATGTTTGTTGTTTTGTTATTAGTCTAGTTAGATGAGCATTTGAAGGTGTGTTTGAATGTTTTCAGGTAGTAACTGCAGTTTTATGTAGGTTATTGAACATGTACAAGGATTTGCATGACAATAATTTCATGCCTAAGATAAAAACTTAGTTGCACGATGCATTAAATTTCATCATTAGATGCAAGTTTTAGATTACATCATGTCCAATAGATTTTTGGGTGTTTTAAATGGTCAATTTGTGAAATATGCTCGGCATAAAGTGTATTTATATTTTCAAACCTTCGAATTATGGGGTTGTTGATGTGCAAATGATTCCTAACCGTCAATCTTGATGCAAACATTGGTTTCCAATTGACTGTTAAAAGGGTCAATTTAAAAATAAATAAATAAATCTGAAAGACCCTTACTTTTAGTTAAATAAATAAAATAATTGAAAAAAAATAAATAAAATTGTCTAAAAAATATCTAATTTGTCTGTCGCATTATATTAACAAAGTTCTTGTCAACGTGAATTGGAGAGATTTTTTTCTTAAAAATATTCTATTTTGCACTATTTTTCAAGCAATTCTCGATTGCATTGGAGACGCTCTTATGAGGATTGATTAGTTGACTCTTTAAATTATAAATTGCGCTACTAAGTTTTTGTAGGAAATTAGGAATGTTTGTGGCAAGGTTTGAAGGTTGATGAGCATTTGTATTGTAACTCAAAGGTTAAGGACCACTTCCACCAATTTATCTTTATTCTTTTGTCTATTTTGTCTAAATTTTTCATTTTAATTTCATTTTTAGAATTTTAAATTTTTTTTTTGTTTCCCATTTTTATAATAAGAATGCATTTTGGAATAATAGATTATTGGAAAACATGTTATTAAAAAATAAGGAAAAATTATGAATTTACGAGTAATATTATTTTATTCAAGAATGTGTGGATGAAAAGAAGAGAGAGAAAAATGTATTTTAAGAAAAATAGGTATCAAACGAGGGCTTAATTTTAAAAAATGTAATGACCAGTTTGTATTTTTAAACTCTTAGTCATATGGGTTGACTAACATTGATAAATGCTGATAATTTCTCAAAAGTTTATGGACATTGATCTCCACCAAAAAAAGGTTGAGGATGGATTTACAAATAAAAGGAGAGGTTAAGAATATAGCTACTATTTACCCTAAAAAAATAAGGGTACCGTTATTTTTATTCACTTTTTTTTTATATATATCTATTCCACTCTAAGTTCATCCATATTAAATTAAAGAAAAAAAAAACTTTGCATACACGTCATATGTCAATATTGCCCTTATTTAATTATCAACAACTATTATTAAATTATAGTTGGAAGTAGTAAAGAAATTGAATGATTAAATTTTCAAGAAGTAACTATCTTTAAATTTGTACAATTTCAAGATTAAGTGAGAAAAATTGGTTATAATTATGCAAATTAAATAAGGGTATATTAGTAAACGAACAAAATAACATTCTCAATAAAAAAAAAGGGGGACTATATAATTGAGATAAGAAAATACGAAAAGTCGGCCTATATTAATGAGACTAGCGATTGCGAAAAAAACCCGCTTTGATGGGTTGGCAGGGGCAAGGCAAGGATTGCCGCCCCGCCTTGGGTCACGGGGCGGGGGTGCCCCCTGCCCCGCCCCGTGAAGAATAAAAAATAATAATTAACGACAAATTAAAAAATATTAGTTAATTGGAATGTTTTGGAAAAAAAAAAAAAATGGGGCAAGCCCGTGTCCCGCACCCGTCTAGCCTCGAACCCACCCCGTTGCCATCTTTAAAGACGGGGGTAGTATTTCGTTTAGACACAATATTAATACTTAATAGTTTTAGTTATTTCTATCGTGACGTTTCCAAATGTTCTTAATACCTTGAGAATGGTTGTTTCCGCGTATTCAATGATGGTTTATATCTAATAAAATTAGGATTATGCTACACTACCATAATATTATACATAAAGTTTTACATAATGGACAAGTGGCTCCCCCCCTAGGCACTCCCCCAATAGGGGGGAGCCACTTGTCCATTATGTAAAACTTTATGTATAATAGGCACTCCCCCAATAGGGGGGAGCCACTTGTCCATTATGTAAAACTTTATGTATAATATTATGTACATCAAGATTAATTCATAAAATTAAAGGATTGATAATAGAAGTTAGAAGATATTGACGAGAAACAACCTTGTTTGAGCCCTATTTTTATTTTTAAAAAAATGCATTTTTGATTAATGTATTGATGGGAAAAGTATAGTTAAAAAATAAGGAAATTTTTTTTTGTTTTTGTGAAATATTATTTTATTGAAAAAGTGTGATTGAAATTAGGTCAAAATACTATTTAATAATGCATTTTTGTCTAAAAGTGCAGCTCAAACAAGTGAAAATGGTATATATATCGAAACATCTTCTTCTTACTAATGGCACCACTAGTCTCTATGCATTTTGAATTCACAAAAATGGTAGCGAAATGTTACAAAGTACTACCAACAGGGACGAACCCAACATCCAACCGGGGGCGCAGTCGCACGTGCTGGGCTCCGCTTGAGCAATTTGGGATTGTCGGATTGGGAGTTCACTTCGTCGGCAGCTACCTGGTTCGTCTTCTTCATCCCACCATCTGCCTTTTTTTCCTGTTTTTTGTTTTGAAATTAGGGCAATGCGGCCCATTTAATTCATCTTTTTTTTTTTTTTTGATAATTGGATTGGGTAATTTGTCTGGGCTCAATTCTTAATTATATAATATATAGACCCAACCCAAATATCATTCTCCCTACATTTGAAATCAATCCTAAATTCCCAATTTTTCACCTTCTCCAATCTCTCGACTCTCGAGTTTCGCTCGTCATTGCCGCCTTGTTGGTGGGTGAATCGCCAGCGGTCAAGCCAGCCCGTTGTCAGGCTGCAACCGTCCGTCACTCAGTCTTCGACAATAGACTCAGGCGCTCAACCTCTAGTCACGCCCACAGCCCACGAGATTTGGTGAAATCGTAAGTTGTTTTTGATTGAGTAGGTTGCCATTTTTTTAATTTATATGAATTATTTTGGTCATGTGGTTGTCATATTCGATGTTAAGTCATGAAATTTAAGTGTAAATTGTGTAATGAAATGCAAAAGTTTCATGTTTGTCTAACTTCTTTGCTGATAGATATACTTTGTTCTTTTGTAATTAGTAAATTTGTTGTCTTGTGCATTGATTTGAAATGAGAAATTAGTTATATCATTATCATAAATTTGAAATGAGATTGTAACATATGAGATTATGAGAAATTAGTTGTGATTTGTGGTGATTGAGTTTTAATTTAGGGTTTAGGATGATTGAGCTGTGATTTGGATTAATATTATTTAATTAAATATTAATAAACGATATTACTTTTACGATCGATCGTTGATTATCGACATTGATCTGTTAACTTTCGTCCGGACTGAACTTCAATTCTGGGTGCCTGGATTCGTCCCTGACTACCATTAAAAATTTTGGACAATGTCATTTGTAGCTTTCGATGATTACACATTTGTTTATATTGTTCTTGTGAAAAAATGATTGGTTGAAAAATTATTTTTTTTAAATTGTCAAATCAAAGTTTGTCCGTAACAATAATGTACATCAAACATAATTGAAAAATTCTCTTGCTGCCACGTTGTAATGTTTTATTGGTTTTAAGAAAGTAAAGGCTATCCTCTATAAAGTACGATTTGACACTCCTTAAAAACGTGCCTCATATTTCTGATATGCGATAAAAGCTTGGACCACATCAAATAATAAATATCACTTTTAGCCCCCGTTTGACATCTATTTTTTTCTCATTCTTTTTCTTTCTTCATTTAAACCACAGGTTCTATCAATAAAATAATATTACACATAAATTTAAAAATTCTCCTTCCTTTTTAATCACACATTCTTCCATCAATCACTATTCAAAAACACATTTTTTGAATAAAATGGGTGTCGAACACCCCATAATCGAGTGTTCGCTATAAATTATTTTGAGAATATATTTTGTAAAATGTAATCATTTAAAAGAACATGTGACTAAAAATTAGGAAAAAAGTTATGAGTACACTTGCAAATTACTTTTATTAGTAAAAAGTGAGGTTAAAAATAAGTTTGAGAAAAAATAAATTTTAAAGAACTTATAACTATCGAATCTCGATATATAAAACATCTGAAAAAATTTAACGAAAATATTCCGTTATGAAGAACTATAGCGAAAATATACTGATACGTGCATCTTTCACCATGAAATGTGATACTTTGCCTATGTTTGGTTTAACTAAAATACCTGATTAAAGTTAATAATCAATTTAATCACATATTTCATATTATTCACAATTTTCGAATCACATATTTTATTAACTTTTATCAAAATTTACTAAAACTCCTGTTTGGCAATTATTATTTTGAAAAAAAAAAAAAAACAATGTTTTGAATTCGGAGAATGAGTAATTAAAAAGTAAGAAAAAAATTTAATTGTACATACAGAATATTTTACTATGTGAACGTATGATAGAAAAAAATATGTGAAAAAAAAAATTCAAATAGCGGCTTTATCTAATTGACTTTGAATAAAAATAAATAAATAAATAAAAGAAGATTCCATTCACATTTTGGAGCATATAATCGTGAATCCATTTCATTTCGCTGTTAACTAATTAACCATTTTATCCATTAATTCCACGTGTCTACAATAATGGTTATTATTAAAATTTCAAGAATCAAACGCTTTAGTTGTGGTGGTCCCCACACGCTACTTAGTTAATTACGTATTTAATTAATTGAAATTGACATAATGTTTATGTATACATGCATTATAGGCACGTTTCAAACAATTCAAAATTTATTTAGCGCACGTTTGATTTTCATTTTTCTGTCAAAAATACGTTTTGGAATAGTATTTTGTTGGAGAATGTATAGTTAAAAATTAGAAACAAATTTAAATTTACGTGTAATATTATTTTATTGAAAAATGTGTCATTGAAAATAAAAAAGAGAAAAACGTATTTTAAAAATATGGGTATAAAACGATGACTTAATTTAAATCGGTAGCAAGAAGACACATACGTTCCATAGTCAACACGCACACGGCTACCTTTCAAATCTCAAGAAAAATATAATGTGTACACACCAAGAGCAATCAACGAAAACGAAAGAATACAAATTTTTAAAGAATGTAATAGTGATTTTTTAAAGAATGTGTGGTTAAAAAGCAATATTACGTTTGACAATCGTTAAAAGCAAAATTATGTTTGAAAATAAATTTTGAAATAGTGATTTTGGTCAAAATGTATGAAAAAAAAAATTAGGTTTACGTACAGAATATTTTATTGTTAAAAATGAGTTTGAAAAAAAAAAATTTGTTTTAATGGTTGTCAAATCAAAGTTAAGAAAAAAATTTAGATTCTCGTGTAAAATTATTATGTAATTAAAAATGATTTTGACAATTTTTTTTTTTTTTTGATATTTTAGCTAAATTCACGGTGATCCGACGGGTTGGGTTCTGTGTGTACTCGAGCGTCTGCAAAACTCGCTTTCACTTCACATGGGCTTCTGTCTTCTACATTAAAAACATTGTAACCTGTCAACTTTATTCTTAAAACATAATAAACGTGTTTTGATGGTCCCTCTACCTCTTTTTCTTTGTTTAACTTAAAAGACTACTAACTTTTGGACTGACTCTCTCTCTCTCTCTCTCTGGAAAATTTAAATACAATCCACGTTTTAATTTAAGTCAAAGTCAATAATTAATTTTAACAGTACATTTCATTACATCAACAATTTTTCAATCAAACATTTAATTATTTTTTATTAAAATCTACTAAAAATTTGATTTTAATCCCCATCAAATAAGAGCATAATCACTCATCATTTCGAGGTACATTAATGCAAGTCCAATATTAATAGCATGTTAGAGATATCTTATCTCTCCTCGGATTCTCCATTCAATGTTGAAGGTTACTTAGGTCATCTCTAACCCATTTTACTAAAATGGTGCAACTTTTACGTCAAAATGATACAATTTTCATACCATCTTATTTAGTCTTTTAGGCCATCTTCGAGAACAAAAAATTGTTTGCTTATTTCCTAAGTGCACGGATCGTGACAAATAATAAAATGAATTATAAATTCGAATATTATAGCCACAGAAACTAATTATCTCATTTTTTTATTCAAGATGTTCTTAAGGAGAATAGTGTCGCTACTGTGGTTGAAGTTGGAACAACTTTGCATGACAAAGAGCTTGACCAGCAAGTTACACTTGAAACACCGCTTGTATTCTCACCGGATATCTAAAGATATGTCATTGGATGATCACATAACCATGTTCAAATAAATTGTGATTGATTTGGAGACATTGGAAGTTAAGTATGACGAAGAGGACTTGGGTTTGATGTTGTGTTCACTGCCACATCATATGTGACTTTTAGAGATACTATTCTTTATAGTTGGGATATTCTCACCGTGAAAGAGGTCTATAATGTTTTACTATCTAAGGAGAAGATGAAGCATCTTGCTGAAGGATCTGAAAATCATGCTGAAGGCTTGATTGTGAATATGATGAATCAAGATAGGAATATTGGCAGAAATATGAGGGGCGGATCGAAGTCTGGACATGCTGAGAAGACATATCATTATTGTAATAAGAAGAGGCATATTATAGTTGATTGCTTCACCTTGAAAAATAGAAATAAAGCTGCTGGTACTACAGAGAAATGGAAGCAACCTGTTAATACAGCGGAGGCTGATGTTGTGGAGGATGAGCAAAATGGAGGAGATCTTCTTATGATTTCTGACGGAGATACTAAATCTAGTGATGAATAGGTTCTTGACTCAGCTTGTACTTTCATATGTGTCCTAACATAGACTGGTTTTCTACATATGAAGGAGCTTCGAGAGGCGTTGTGATTATGGAAAACAGCGCGCCTTGCAAAATTTCTGGAGTTGGTACAATCAGAACCAGAGTGTTCGATGGGGTTGTCAGAACACTTACAAATGTAAGACACGTTCTAGAGCTGAAGCTGAATCTCAAAACTTTGAGTACACTTGACTCAAAGAACTACAGATATATTGTTGAATGTGGAGTTTTGAAGGTGAGCAAATGTGCTCTTGTTGTCACGAAGGGATATAAAAACTCTACACAAGTGTACATTTTGCACGGTTCCATGGTGATTGGGGATGCAGCAATTTCTACTTCTTCTTTGAGGATGATGAAGTTACAAAACTTTGGCATATGAAGCTCGGACATATGAGTGAGAATGGGATGACGAAGTTTAGTAAAGGGGGACTTCTTGATGGGCAGAAGATTAACAATATGGAGTTTTGTGAGCATTGGGTCTTTAGAAAACAAAAAAGAGTCAAATTTACTAAAGAAAGACACAACACGAAGGGAACAGTTGAATACATCCATTCAGATCTTTGGGGACCAGCCAGGGTTCCATATAAAGGCGGCTATCATTACTTGTTGACAGTAATTGATGATTTCTCCGGGAAAGTTTGGGTATTCTTCTTGAAGCGGAAGAATGATGTGTTTAGAACTTTCAAAGACTGGAAAATATTGGTAGAGAAGTAGACCAGAAAACAAGTGAAATGTCTACTCATTGATAATGGGTTAGAGTTTTGCTCAAATGAATTCAATACTGATGATGCACCAATTTGGTTCAAGATTCGAAGTTTGGTTGGAGGAGCATCTTCACATAAATTTGGCGTAAATTTGGTCTTTGCTCTATTCCAAAAAACTTTCCGATTAAATGCACAATTTCACAATTTCGTGTTTCTCATGTCCTTCATAGTTATGCTTGACAATTTATATTTGAGCACCATAAGTTGAATAATTTGAGTTGTTTAACCATCCCATCATACAAATTGTCATCTTCATGATGTGTAAACAACTCAAAAGTCCTTACATTGCATAAATTGTGTTCAAAATACGATCAAAGAGTATTCAGTTGAGAGACGAGATTCATGTGAACACGCAATAATATCAAACGTTTACATAGTTTTACGGTGTTAGTTTAAAAAATCATCTTTCTTTGAAAGAGTAACCTAAATTTTTTATTTTGATTATTATTTTCACATTGAAGCAATTTGAGAGATTTAACCATTAACATGTACTCACAAGATGGCGATTGAGTTGAGAATGTCAATATTATAATCCAACTATTAGTTTGAACATATTAATCACAAGAAAATTTTGAGTTTTAACTTCTGATACGGTAAAAAGACTTATAGGTTATATCTTGAAGAATCCCATTTTGAGAATTAGTTCAAGGATTAATCCATTTGTACAACATGAATGACAATGTATGAATTGTCAAAAAACTGTTGGTAACAAAAATAAGTTGTTTTTCAAACTGTCCAATGACAATTTGTCACGGACATGTTGTCAACAAGATTGCCATTTATAATTGTACACCAAGCATGATTGTTAGATCAATAACTTGTATCTAAAGATCGACTAACCACTCTTAGTTTTGACTCTAAAAACATTTACTAGTCAAATAGCATAAGAACTGCAAACACTCTTGATTACCAAATTAAACTATTGTGAAAAAATAATTCAAAACTTGGATTGATTTGCTATGTTGCACACGGGGTCTAGATAATCGGCGTTGACTGGATTTCGAATTGACCACTAAATATTAAATACCAGTTTAAAAAAATTAACCTAACTTTGTATTTCCGTGTTAACTCTGAATCTCTGATCACTCTTTCATGTTATATATACACATTTAATCCTTAAACAGTTAAACATCTCACTCTCTCACTCTTTATCCCCTTTTCTCCAAGCACTGCATATTCCATCAATGGATGACCTAATTGTATCATCTTCTTCATCTTCCTCTCAAGAAAACCCAGCAACAACCCTGCAACAAAAACTCCAGTACGTACTCCAAACCCAGCCACAAAACTGGACTTATGCTATTTTCTGGCAAACATCCAAGGACGATAATGGACGTATCTTCTTGGTTTGGGGTGATGGCCATTTTCAAGGGATTACTAAACACAAAGTGCCCAAATCGGGTTCTCAATCTCAGAGGAAGAAAGTGATGAGAGGAATCCAGGCTTTGATCGGTGAAAATCCTGATAGTTATGGCCCTGTCGATGGTGATGTGACTGATATGGAATGGTTCTATGTTATGTCACTCGCACAATCTTTTTCTCTTGGCGATGGGGTTCCAGGAAAGGCCTTTAGCTCGGGATCTTTGGTTTGGTTGAGTGGGGAGAATCAACTGAGGTTTTATAACTGTGAAAGAGCTAAAGAAGCTCAGATCCATGGAATGCAAACTTTGGTTTGTATTCCTACTTCAAACGGGGTTCTTGAGCTGGGATCTGATGAAATGATCACAGAAAACTGGAACCTGATTCAACAGGTCAAGTCAATTTTTGATTCGTGTGGGATTAATGGATCCTCCGGGCAGATAATTTCATTTGCTGATATTGGTGTTGTGACTGGTTATCAAGAAGAGGAAGCAAAGGCCAAGAAAGGTGAAGGTTTTGCTGTACTTTCGTCCTATCTCGATTCGGATCATTCGGATTCCGATTGTCAGTTTTTTCTTGAAACTCCCGTGGAGAAGAAAGCACCCAAGAAGAGAGGAAGAAAGCCTAGTCTTGGCCGTGACACTCCTTTGAACCACGTCGAGGCGGAGCGGCAACGAAGAGAGAAGCTCAACCACCGTTTTTACGCGCTCCGGTCCGTTGTCCCAAATGTGTCGAGAATGGACAAGGCATCCTTGCTATCAGATGCTGTATCCTACATTAAAGAACTGAAGACCAAAGTTGAAGAACTTGAAGCAGAACTCCATACTAATCCCAAGAAAATAAAGATTGAATCAGTTGACACTTTGCAGGATAATCAAAGTACAACAACTTCTGTTGATCAAATTAGGACTAATTCATCATCATTATCTTCATTTGTGGTGCCACCAGAAATTGAAGTGAAGATTGTAGGGCTTGATGGGATGATCAGATTCCAATCGAATAATTCTAATTATCCAGCAGCTAGGCTAATGAACGCGATTCGAGACCTCGAATTACAAGTCCACCATGCTAGCATGTCAAGTGTTAATGATCTGATGCTTCAAGATATTATCGTTAGGGTTCCTAATGGATTGAGAAGTGAGGATGCATTAAAATCTGCTCTTCTTACAATATTAGAGCAGTAAATCCTTGTAGTTTATTTAGTACTTATTCTGTTATTTTATACCTTCCTAAGTTTGTTGAAACTAGTTAGCTTTTCGATCAGTGTTTCTTGATCTTTATAAATAAAAAGCTGCTGCAAAAATATTTTCGACAATTCTTTTTTTTTTTTTCCGATGTTCCCTAAATTCATAGCACTTTCTATGCTCGAAAAAACTATACCTTAATGAATGGAAAGAAATCTACGAGCTTCCGGGATTCAATCCATAGTTTTGTTCAAGATTGACTAGTAATGGTATTGTCTCGATATCTCGATACATCACAGAGTATATGTGTTACGTAATTATATTCGTATATGATGATAAATGTAGTTGCTTGCATGCTTAGAAATGAGCCAGCTAGTTATGGAGACAAAATTGAGACCTTGAAATATCATGTGGGGTGGAATTGTAGTACAATAATTGAATATTGCTACCCTACAACAATAAATAGTTGGGCTAACAATTTTTGTAACATGTGCCCACTTCTTTTTGTTGTACCATCTTTGAGCTCGTGACAAAGCACAACATGTGGACTTTAGTTTACATGTAAGAATACAAAAAATCTTTTCTTGTCATTGTTGGATTTAAATTTCATCTATGGTCACTAAACTTTCAATGAAATTCAAATAGGCTACTAAGTTTTTTTTATCTCAATTTTAATTTAAAATTGGGTTTGTCTAAAGATATTGAGTTATAAAATGACTATTTACTAATCAATTTTGGTCGGTTAGAAGAACAATAGATTGTAGAATGTGATGAAGTGATAAAATTTAAAACTAAAGTTCATGAATCGATAAGATGTCCGCACAATTCCTCGATCATGAAATCTATGTTGTTCAAAATATATCACAATAAAGGGAAGTCTTCAATTTTTTCCATGGTTTAAAATTTTATATTTCACGAAATATGTAGTTAAAATTAAATTGTTATTTTTTATATTAAATTAATGTGTGTATTGAACCCCTGTTTGAAACCCATTTTTAGTATAAATAATTTTTAGAATAGTGATTGATGTAAGAAATGTGTGGTGGAAAAGTGATGAAATTTTTTTGATTTGTGTGTAATATTATTGGACCGAGCTATGGTGACCGAAAATGGATGACCGAGCCTCTGACCGACTCTCACAATAGGGGGCGGGGTCCACCAGTTTTTGCAATTTTTTATACATGTGGGGCCGGGTGATTGTGAGAGGGGGTCACCGCCTCTGGCATCCATTTTCGGGCAGAGGAGAATTATCTAATATTATTTTATTAGGAGAATGTGTTGTTGAAATGAAAAATAAGAATGAGAATGAGAATGAAAAATAAAAATTAATGGGTATCAAACGGTGACTTAATTTTCATTCTTACGAGGTTGTAATGTCATATAAGATGACAAGACCTGTCCTTGCCTTTGGGGTGTTTTGGGTACAAAGTGGGGTAAAATAATAGGGGTAGAAAAATGTAGACGTGGACCACAATATTTGGCTTTTTGTTATAATAAAATAAGATAATTCAAGAGAATATTTTTTATTCCACATTTTCCTCGTTTCTTAACATATTTAATATATAATTAGTGTTATGTATTGACGTCTTATCATAACATAATTAAATAAGGCATTTTAATATCTCCTTTATTTTATTTTTTATTTTTTTTTCATTTGTTGCATCTCGCTAGCAATTGTCCAAATTTATAATTAATTATATATTGATCAAATTCAGGGTGTGTTTGAGCCATATTATTTTAGAAGAACGTATTCTGAAATAGTAGATTGATAGAGAATATGTAATTGAAAAAGAAAAAAATTTCTTGATGTGATGAAACATATTATTTTATTGAAGAGTGTGTGGTTGAAAATGAGTAGAAAAATTTTAATGTATACTAAACGGGGGCTCAATGTATTCATATGATTTTTAAGAACCGTATCTTTTACTTATTTTTAGCTGTACATTTCTCAAAATTCATACGTAAACTTGGCGTCGCATACACCTGATGTCTCGAATTGGTTCGTTTAATATATTTTTTGACATATTATTACACAATTTTTTTCTTATCAGATAGATGTTGATACAATTTTGACAATATATTACATCTTTTCATTTTCTCGTTTGTTGAAAAAAATAAAAATTTATTGAGGATAGAATATGTCCACTCATCCCATTAATTCAAAGTATATGATACATTGTATCTTTTTATTATTTTCTAGATTGTTTCATGGGTTCGTCTCGATGAGATTCCGACACAAAAGTAATGATTTTTTTTTTTAAAATTATTTTTTTTAATTTAAAATCAATGAGAAATTTTTTTAGACTGATTTATTAATTTTAATTAATAAAAAAGGCAGGAATTTATTTCCTATACAAAATTTGACTTTAAGCTAAATAAATTTAAAGAAAGGATAAATGTCGTGCAATTTTGGAACTTTTTACCATTAGAAAAACCTATTTAAATAGAACTTCATATAACTAACATAACTCAATATGAAATACATATTACTAAGTTTGTTATTTGTATAATTTCACCATTTGATATATTACGCCATAGTTTGTTTTAACTAAAAAATCAAAATTTTAATAAATTTTGATAAAAAGAATTAATAAAATGTGGGATTGAAATGTTCATAAAAGAAAAATTATGAATCTCATATCCCCTCGACCCCTCCCCTTCTCATACGCTAGCCATTCTACTATTACATTTAAGCAACCTTTATTATGGTGTATGACTAGTAGCTTGTTAAAATTCTTCATTTATCGAATCTTTTGACATGAATCATAGCACAAGTTGATAACAGCTGTATCACACTTTTAAGAAAGTAAGAGACGTCTCGTTAAGACAGATTTTATTATTGACAGACACATTTTTATGACTTTTGAACTCAATTTCCTATGCACCCATAATTTTTTTTTATATATATAAAAATTTACTTTAGTAATATATTATTACATAGGAGATCATATAAATTAATTTTACCTCAATTTAAATGCATTGCAAAGTTGACTGCCGACCACTTTATAAAACCATTATACAACACCCATCTTTTTGACTTGGTGCATCCCACTAATTTGGGAAAACTTCATTGCAGTCACTAACTTTTGGTGAAATCTAAATTGGATTATTGAATTTTAATTTGTCTTAATTGGATCATTGAACTTCAATTTAATGTCAAATTTCACCACTCTTATCTCACGTCGTCTCCTAAATTGTTAAAATTTATTTATTAGAAATCATATCACAACAGATATTTTATGTAATTACTATGGAATATAGAAATTTACCTCTAAATCATGTAATAAGATCGTTAAAAAAATATATATTCTAACCTTTTAATTCAAAAATGTTGTCATAATTATCATTTTACGTTTTTTGTTTCTTGGATGCAACATAGTAATTATTTGAAAGATTAGTAATGATATGATTGTCACAATTTTCGCAAGGAAAAAAAAAACCTTATGTACGGTTTTTTTTTTTTTTTTTTTAACAGATGTTTCACCTCCACTCACACATGTGTGGTGTCCACCGGAATAAAAAATGAAAAAATCCACCCGCCCCCCTTTCATTGCGTGTATCTGGTAGTGTTCTGTAAGGTCATGCTTCTGTACATTAAGCATGGCTTTTTTCATAATATGAATAGGTGATATAAAATGTTGAGGAGTGAAATTTTAAACTAGATTGAAGTTTAAAAGTTTAGGGATCCAATTAAAATTATGATAAAATTTCAGTGACTGCACATAAACTTTACCCCATTAATTCAAATTATATGTTTCCTTTTCCTTTTCCTGCCTTCTAGATCGTTTCATGAGTTGATTACGTACCAAGAGATTATGATAAAAGTTTAGGGATCCAATTAAAATTATGATAAAACAAACTAATGACTTTTTCCTTTTCAACTTTTTGCTATTATTGTTTATTTATTAAAAATGACACCTAAAAGAAAAAAATAATAATTATAAAACAATTTAAATTCTCATTCATCAAACTCATCCTAGCGACTTGTTGCCACGTGAAGAATTATATTTCACCAAACATCACATAACACGAATTGACAATAACTTCATAATATTTGTATGGAAAGAAAAACCATCCCGTTAAGGACAAACTTCGATGTTGGCTTGCGCCTTTAATTAGACGTCTTTAAACTCAATTTTCTAGTCATTCGTACATATGTTTTTCTAAGAAAATGTGCTTTAGAAATATTTTATAATATAGATTATATATAGGGATGGCAAAAAAACTTGACAAATTCGATACTCGCGGCGGGGATAGGTAACGGGCGCCCCGCCCCGTTTAATTTTTTTTCCCCAGAATTCAATACTTTAAATGGAAAATTTTATTAGTTTTAATAGAAAATAAGAATTAAAATTATTTGTCTCAATCTAAAGAATGTGGGAAATAAAATAAATTATCAAAAACTTTAAAAAAAAAAATGGGGGTGGTAAACGGGGCAAGGGCCCCGCCCCGCCCCCGACCCCCCAAGAAATTCCCCTCCCCATTAGGGCGGGATGCCCCGTTGCCATCCCTAAATTCACACAATTAACTTAACCTATTTTAAATGCTTTGCAATATCCTTTTAAGAGTCCGTTTGGTAGAGATTAAAATCGGATTAAAATTGAAAAATTAACCGTTATTATTGATTTTTATTAAATGAGTGAGACTCAATAACAGCTATATTTTCAATTTTAATTGGATTTTAATCGGTACCAAATGAGCTCTAAATTTTAACCATTTTTTAACATTGTTATTCTAGAAAGCACATGGTCCTAGTCACACAAAAGATTAGGTTCATATTCCTACATAAGTAAAATTATTTTCTATCAATAGGTTTTCCATTTGTTGTGTAAGAAATTTTTTGATCCACAGACAGGACTCACCAAGAATAGAAATATCACAAAATTAAATTTAGCTCAATTGAAGGGCTCCATCAATTTCCGGATTTTTTTTTTTTTTTTCCGAAAATGTACTGATTGGGAAGAATTTGTGCGTATCTTGGTACATGTAACGTTGATTTTTTATTTTTTTTTTAAAATTAAAAATTACACGTTGAAATCGATTTCATTTTCCCGATGCTTACTATTAGAAGTTTGAACAAACTATTATAGATTAGAAAATAATAGGTGAGAAAAAGAATTTCGATTCTTAGTTGTTCAAACTTAATTTCAACGAATATAACACGATTAAATCTCGTCCTCTAACATCTTTTTCGTACCTACAATTTTCGCAAATAATCATGTCCCATGTGTGTTACATTTACATCTCGTTTTTTGGCACGATTTCACCAAATATGACAGACAAGATGTCATGTTTAAAAAACGACATTCATCTCAATTCTTTGTACTCAGACATTTAAATGCTAATTTCTAGTCTATTTTTCAACGTTTTATTCATTTCATTCTTTTTTTTTTTTGTTTGTTTCAGTTCTTGATATGATTTCTCTGTACTTTAATGTTAGCCTGTACTATTATTTACATGATATAATAATTCTAAACTACTTATAATAATTATCTTTATCAACTCTAACTCGTACTTAAGTTATTGTACTATTCCCGTATTTCTGATCCAACATCTCTCAATCTTCAGTAACCTCTGAAAACTATTGAGAAATTACATTTATGATAATATCTATGAAGTAGATGTTTTGGATTATAGGACTTCAATGTTTTTCTCAAACTTGTGGTTGATTGATCTCAAAAATCAAAAGGTTAATCTCAATATTTGGATGTGTTCTTAGATCTTAGAATAATGATACACGAATGTATAATAATGATCAATCACCCACAAAAATGTACTAGAGCAAGGCGACTAACAAGCGACAATAATTGTGCTTTGGATGCTTGAACATCAGCTAAGGGACGACTAATGTAAACCCAGAGGCTCTTTTTTTTTTTTTTTCATACTCAAAAACAAAAACTCATAATTTATCTGTACAACCCTCCAAAAGACTCATTGATTTGTACAACTCTTTTGTAACAATCATATTCTTTTACAATAATCATTTTATCTAAAAAAAACTGTCAATACAACTAAAAAAACTAACAAATTGTCAATACAATTAAAAACCTAACATTAAAAAAAAAATTCAACTTTAACCAATAAAATATTTATTTTATAGAGAACTTATCTTTACCAAAATTGACTACCAACCACCTTATAGAAACTATTCAACCTCGTTAATCACATTGTCCTTCCTAGGTCATAGCACACAAAAATCAAATTCCTTCCCATGGAAAAAGAGAAGCTACTCTAATGTCATTCTGTTCCCACTTATTACATAATTATTGCCTACTATAGATTTGAAATAATATTTCTCTCTTAGTTTCCTTTGAATATCGCTTAAATATGTTTTAAAGGTAGTACGGAATTAATTTTGAGAGAGAGCTTGCCGTGAAGAACATTTCTTTTTTTCATCGAACGTGTCTACAATTTTTGAAATGACGAGGGATTTCTATATAAAAGTTAGATACTTAAAAGGTGTCGATGGATTTACACTTTTTTAAATATAATAAGTTGTTGAGAATAATTTACGAGTCTCATAATGCTTGAAGCCTTGCTTTTTTTTTTTTCTTCATCGAAAATTAATAAACAACAATTTCCGTTTGCTTATGATTATAAGTTTGATCAAAACCCAATTGAATCTGGACCGTTTAAGTCATTTTTATAAGGTTGAAATATGTATATTGCGTAAAAAAAAATGTCAAATTATAATATATTCCGACAGTGTCTTTTTCATAAGCACAATTTTACGTGTAAATCATGTCCACAATAGGCAATGTGCTAACATGTGTGTTACACATTTGTTTTCGGCGTGATTTCACTTAATGACAAGAATGTCGTGTCAAAAAATTGACATCCATCTCAATTCTAGTAATCGACGTCTAAGCTCCTATTTGATAAAAATTTTAATTTTAATTTTTATCAAAGTCAAAGTCAACGATTAATTTTAACAATATATTTCATCAATTTTTATCAAAATCTTTTAAAAATCTGATTTTTATCCTCCGCCAAACAGGGACTAAGTGATAATTTGGCATCTACTATTAAATGTTTTATTCATTTGATTAGTTTTTTTTTTTAATAACATTTGGTGTTTGTGGAAGCATGGACGATATTTGATTAGAATCATTAATATTATGGGAACTACGACCATTATCAAAGTCGATAAAAAATCATGGACCGACAAACATAGGGATATTCTAATATATGAAAAATTTGTATAGTTATATAGAACTCTCATCACGTACCCCAAATCAATCTCATTACAAGTAGAAAAGTAAAAAATCATATTTTATTCGAGATAGACAACACAATTTTCCTTTAATTAGATAATATCGAATCAAAATCCTAACGTGATATCCATTGTTGACTTGAGCCTTTAGTATTATTGGCAAGGATTAATAACCTGCTTCGTCCCTGAACTCACAACTATTTTTGCAAATGGTCCCTCGAGTCTAAAATATCAATATTGCCAAACTTTTCTCTTGAATTTGGTTTCCAGCCTCCACCCTCACGCGCCATCTTTCTAGCATTTCAAGGA
>CAIGRO010193648.1:0-29826 GCA_903798355.1 Fraxinus baroniana
TTTTTCAGTACTTCGTGAATTTCTCTTCTCCTTTTTTTTTGCCTCCCTCCTTTTGAAATGAATCATTGACCCTATTTTTAATAAATTTAATTAGGCTAATCATTTAAATTGAACCAACCCACTGTTTATTTATTATTATTTTTTATGTCTACATATACAGTTCAAATATTCTCAACTAATATGAACATTGTTCAAACAATGTTGTCTGGATGTAATCCTTGGATGGGAAATCTTTAGTTTCTCGCGTTGTTATTTCCATTTTCTTTCCTACGGTCCATAGTTATGTCTTCTATAGCTTCTAGATTTTAATCATATGAAGAAAGTCTAATTTTTAATGTTCTTTTAAGTTTATAATTTTTTGGATAAAAACATTTCCTTATATTTGCTTGTCAACCATATCATGAATGTTTCATTTTCTTTGCCTAATCAGATATCAATAATGTTTTGTAGCCTCCATATGATTCTCCTAAAAAATAATTTTACCTTTTTCATTGCCATTTTTATGTTAATTTTTTTTTGATAAATTTTTATGTTAATTTTATTTGTTTACATTTTAGTCAATCTCTATCATTCATAATTCGTTTACATTTTAATAAATTGCACGTACAATATAACAATAGTATTAATGGATGATTCAACACAAGGAAATGACAAGGTTCAGCAGAACTCGTATTAGCTTGTGTATGGATTACACGATTTTCTTCGTAAAGAGTGTCGTTCTGATGAATTTTCCTGATAATGAATATTTTTCATCTTCTTCCATTAATGAAGAGGAAGACTTTGGACCATTTTTTAAGAGTCAAAAACGAGAAAGAAAGAATGCTAATGCATAGAGGGCTACTATAATAGTTGGCCTGTGGATTGTGGAATGATGTTGGGAATATTTGATATATTTTTTAGTTGATCATTACTAAAATACTATTAGTTTTTTTGGTACTTTGATTATTTGTTAATCTATTTGATGTAACTTGAATTTTTTTTGTTTTTTAAAAAATTTATTGACATGAAAAATATGATTTACTGCGTTACATTTTTTTTTATCAGTAACTAAAATTTTATTAAGATCAAATGCTATGAACAAGTACTCCAGGCAAAACCAGGTTTACAAACTTCGAAGATGCTCCTAAGAGAGCAATCTAGGTACCCTGTGCTAAGGATTCATATTGATACAAAACATGAGGATACAAAGAAAACATAACTTTTTAGACCTATGTTTTGATTCGTTGAACGATGCTATTTGGATGTTGTCTTAGATCTTCAAAGATCTTTCTGTTTCTTGCTGTCCAGATATGATATATAGTGATTGCCAAAGCAACTCTCTTGGCCTTACATTGCCAAGATGTCCCATGTGCTTCTTTCTTGATCCATTTCAAAGCACTCGATATTGTAGACATGGCTCTAGTGATCCCAAGCCAATGTCTTATCTGTCCCCAGATTTCCATGCTCATGTTACAATGAAAGAAAAGGTGTTGGACTGATTCGGTTGCAGCTTGACAGAAAACACACCTGTTGTCAATCTCCATATGTTCTAGTCGATCATTGGCAAGGAGCTTGTTTTTTGCACTAAGCCACGGGATAAAGGAACGGTTTGGAGTAATGCATAAGCTCCAAACAATCTTTGCCCATATAGCTGGTGTACCCTTCGATCAGAAATAATCATAAGCTTTAGCAATGTTTATATTGTCTCCATGGATCCATTCTGAGAATTTTTGTCATACAGCATAAGATAATCCTTCTGTAGCCTTGAAGCATTTCGCAATGGACGATATCTTTTTGAGTAATGGTGAATCATCCTTCTTGGGTGACCATTCCCATATTGATGCCCTTTAAGATACACATGATTGACCCACCGTACCCATAGTGTATCTTTCTTGGCATGTATGTTCCACAACGACTGGGCTAATAGTGCATCATTCCAGCATTTAAAGTCTTTAAATCCCAATCCTCCCTCACTTTTGGGGAGACAAACATCAGGCCATGCAACTAGCGATTTCTTGGAATTCCATAGGAAAGTCCTACAGAGACGTTTAATCCTCAAAGTGACCGTTGCTGGAATCGAAAATATAGATAACCAAAAGCATTCAACTCCTTGTAGAACTAAGATCTCACCAGTTCAACTCTACCAACATAAGATAGTGACGATCTTGTCCAAGCATGTATATATGCTACGATTTTATCCAAGAAAGGAACATAATGGCTGACTTTCAATTTTTCTACTACAAATGGAATTCCCAAATATCTGAAAGGCATAGTACCTTTTGACATGTTCACTAACTATTGGATGTCATCAAGCCTTGGCCATGAATTCCAACAGTGAATATGTTGGATTTATTTGCATTCATTCGAAGTCCCGAATAATCTCGAAAGCTTTTCAAACAATCTATCAGTATGCGCATAGAGATAATGTCACCTCTAGCAAACAACATCAAGTCATCCGCGAAAGCCAAATGTGTGATTTTCAAGAGCCCACACTTCGGATGATAATTAAATTCGGTATTGTTTGTACCGTTTTCAAGGATCGTGAAAAATATTCGAGACAAATCACAAATAAGAATGGTGATAAGGGATCACCTTGTCGTAGGCCCCTTTTACCATTGAAGAATCCGTGTGTGTTGCCATTGATTGCAATTGAGAAAGATGGTGTTGAGATACAAGCCATCACCCATCTAATAAATCGTATGGAAATCCCAATCCTTCCAAAAGTGATTTCAGAAATTTCCAATTGATGGAATCATACGCCTTTCGAAGATCAATTTTAAGGAAGCATCTTGGCGATACTCTTTTCCTATTGTATCGCCTTCAGAGCTCTTGTGCAAGATGTACATTTTCAACCATGCTCCTTCCCTCCACAAAGGTCGTCTGCAATTGGTCAATTATGGAACCAAGAATAGGCGCTAATATGTTAGATAAGATTTTTGTGATCGCCTTATAAACCACATTACAGCATGAAATAAGCCTGAAATCCCCTACCGTGGATGAGTGGCTGCCCTTCGGAATCAAAGCTATGACGGTGTGATTAATTTGTTTAAACATTGAACTGGATCTGAAGAATTCAGTAATAGCATCAACAAAATCACCTCCTACAGTCTTCCATGCTTTCTTGAAAAAATGTGAAGTGAATCCGTCCGGCCCTGGGGATTTACCATCCCCATCTTCTGTGAATGACTGTCCTATCCTATTTGAACTAAAGAATCCAACCCGGAAACTGTCTCTATCCTAGAAACCCTTCTTATCTCATTATTAAGTTGACATTTCTTTGTCAAATGTGTTTATTTGTTATAATGCCACTGTTGGTAAAGTATTATTTCCATTATTCTGTTTGACCCAATTATCAATCACAAAAGGTCCTTCAGCCTCCTAAATACAGTTATTTCCGATCGATAATCACAGCTTGGATCAATCATAAACAAGGAGGGAAGTTAGAAAATATACTTACCTGTTGGATTATTGGAACTTGAGACGTTCTATGTCGACTCGAGGTTAAGGGGAAGCCTGAATTCGTATTGAGATGAAATCGGGACCGGCAATAGGGACGGAGGGGAGGGGGGTCCTGGGGAAATTTTTTTTTTTGACATTTTTTTTTTTTTGGTATTTACCATTTTGTTTTACTCTTCCCCTTCAATGATAAAGTAGATATTCTAAGCATTTGAAAAAATATTTCATAAATTTCATAATGTGCATTTTTCTTGAAGTACTAAGATTTCAGGTTCTCTAAGTGTTAGGGTGTTTGTGTGAGATACCTTTTATTGCAGGGGAAGACAATACTGTAAACCCGCTTACAGATATTAACTGAACGAGAATGCTAAAATTTTGGATTCTTCAGCTATAAAAATTAAAATACATTATGCATGTATGCTTAACTCTTAACTTCTAACTTTGAAGTTTGAACCAGTAGAATTGTAAAAGGCTTTTTTATTGTAGGGGAAGACAATACTTTAAACCCGTTTACAAATATGAACTGAACGAGAATGCTAAAATTTTGGATTATTCAGCTATAAAAATTAACATGCATTATGCATATATGCACAAGTCTGGACTTCTAATTTTGAAGTTTGAACCAGTAGAATTATAAGCGCCCAAAAAATAATTGCCGATTATCGATATATCTCCATGAAAGCATTACCATCTTTTAAATCTTCAACTAAAGTACATTAATTTATGTTCATTTGTTTCTTTTCTCCATCACAAAGTACCAACTTCTTTCATTTTAACAAATAATGTTTAAAAATAAATAAATTCGGGAGCGCTGCCCCCGAACTCCCGTGAGCCCCTACCCTTTAAACTCTGGGATCCCCCTACTTCGACGGGCTGGCTCCGCCCCTAACTGGCAATGTGAGAATTTCAGTGCACATGTATAGTCTCATCACTTCGGATTGGTACTGCGTTGCTAAGATTCTCGTAGTCAAGTTGCTGAGGCAATCGAATAGCAGCAGTCAAACTGGTGAAACGGTTTCCTGATTTCTAGGACAGAAAAAGCCATAAAAGGAGAAGACGAAAGATTCAAACTTAAAAAGCCGTCATGGGAGGCAATTACTCGGATCACAGTTGTATTTGTCCTATGTAGTAGTAAAGCGGAATAAGAGAGATCAAGAACTGTTGTTACCTGATAGTTACAGCTGAGATTGAATCCAGGACTCTTGCAATTTCGAGACTGTTGGCTTTCTAACCAGAATGGGAAGTGTATAGAGAACCTGTTGTTGGCACACTAGGAAGATGGACAATTATTCCCAGCTGCATATTTGATTGAAAAGAGTAGAAAGAGAAAGAAGATGACTTAAATGCCCATTTGTATCAAAGTCTGAGAAAAATACTCTATTGATGATGTTTTATATTTTGCAAAGTCAACAGTTTGGGGGCAGGATTCAAGCCAAACAAAAATAAATAATAAAATACGCAATGTTTCTGATAAATTTGAGGTTGACTATATGAATTTTTATTTTTATTTTTTGACCTATTTATTCGACCTTATTGCCAAATCCAGTAGAAACTAGATTTTGGCAATCACAGCAGACAGCATTAACTTTGGTCTCCTCATCTTTTTCCTACTGACATTTTGTCACTCTTGTGAACACCAGCCTTTTTACATTTCACCAAAATATATCCCAATCACATAGACCATTTAGTGCCTTAGGCTGGCCTATCAAAGTTGTTGATGTCGAGCTGAATAACATGCTTTTTACTTCAATATCCAAAGTGTGTGGTAATTACATTTCTCACCAATTATATTTGTGAAGTAACCAGGCTTTCAGTAAACATGCATGATTTAAAAGACTAACAGAGAGAAGTTCCACAGAATGAGATACAACAAGTTCAGAATAGGATAATAGGAAAAAAATAGAAAGAACGCTGCATCTTTTCGAGTGCCTGCTCATCAGCTAGATCGTATTATAATTGCAACGTTGGTTGGTTTCTGGAACATAAAGATCTGCTTTTATTGCCAATACAAGCATGAATAAATCGACGAGTTTATGCGTGTGAAATACACAGAATCTACTTGGGGTTACAAAGTTAGACCAAGCGTCGTTTGAAGATACCACTTACACACTAATTGTATGTACGTACGTATGTATGTGTGTATGTATATGCGCGCGTTTGTGTGTGTGATAGAGACTACAGTAGCTGCTGAGATACTCGAATTGCAACAACTTCACCATCCTTTCCAGTCTTCATAGCGTGGATTTTTAACGTTAAGACCTGCTCCCAACAAATAAAAAGAGAAATAGTTAAACATAAAAGGTTAAAAAAAAATAGTTATTTTGCGATGAAATTGTCGAATAGGTCTATTAGTAGGTGTCAATTCAGCAGAATTTAGCATCAATGATGTAAATGGAAAATAGAGAAATCAACTGTGCAAAGTTTAAGCAAGCATTTAATCCACATTTAATTGAATGAGCAGTCAGAATAAATTCTTTTAGCTCGCTGATAATACTGATATAGAAATTTTTACCTTCATTCTCGTGTAGATTGGTGTTCACTGCTACTGCATGGAGGGTTTTCAGAGCTTTTGGTTGCCAGTCCGTCGGTTCCCCCACCCACATCTTAAGACAAAAGATATCTGAAAATCTAGTAAAAATTAATCCACATTTTACCTTGTGTACAGAATCAATTCAGGTAATAAAAACTCAATCCAAATGCTTCAACAAGATGAAAGATTACCAAAACATACAGTATAAGAAGGCAGACATCGCATAATGGATATAACTTTAAAATTGATCTTTTATTGCATGTGTCTAGCAACCTGATAGATTATTTATTTTTAGCACCGTGTGTTGAACATAAAATTTAAATAAATAAATAATAATTTAAGCTTTCAGATTATGACAATCAAATATCTTTTGTCTAGGTCTTGCCACCGCTCTCATTTATGAAATTTATGCACATGTTAGATATTTTATAAGAAAATGAATCCAGCCTCCATGTGATGTGTTGATGACAAAAGCACAAGTAATTATATGAAGAGACTCAAAGTTACTAATCCATTGAGGAGATTATCATTAGCTCAGAAAGTAAGAAGAGTACCAGAGGTAGATTGATCCTTGAGATGCTTCAAGTCAAAAATTCCAGCAGAAGCTCCATCAGCCTGCTTACTGATGTCATGAGAGGCTAACAACTCGTACTCCCAGCTCCCATCTTTGTATCCCTCACTTAGGAAGACTTCAATATGCCTTGCATCCAAGGTCTGCATTGTTCCTGCATAAAGAAGCACACTATCATATTCCCAGGTCATAGTACTGAGTCAGGACACATCCTTTTCTCCCTTGTAAGAGGATGGCTAGAGAAACTGATTATTATTGGACATTCGTGCATGTGAAAGTAAAAGAAAATTAACTTATTATATACTGTTAACTTGGCTGAAAATGAGCATGGGATGTTCTCTTACTCCAGAATTCGTGAAATGATGCATAACCTTAAGTAATTCGTGAGATCTCAGATGCATGAAGAGTTAAACTAACTAGCTACACCCCAAAAGGAGAACAAGAAATTCACTGAACAAGAATTTAGGTTTTTCATGGATGCTCTTATTTACAGGGTGTGTTAGTTGGGTTTATCCTGTAGAATGTATCAAGGAAGAAAAAGAAACTAAAACATTCTTCATTAAACCCTCGAATCCTTCCTGGTACTCCATTACAAAACATGCATACATGGTTTTTGGTTACTCTTAATCACCCAGGATCATATGCAACAGAGATCAATGTCATAACAAGGACAAAAAATCCTGTTAAAAATATTCGAGCAGAAGCCTTGTGTTTTAACTCACCATCACAAGTTTTGAGGTCACAGACAGGGCATCGAACGAGCTGCAAGTCTGGAAACACGTTCACATTTTAGTCCATTACAGGTGATTCTAACTTGTGAAACATTTCAAATGCTACAAAAGGAATTATCTTAGAAATGAGATGAATAATGTTACCTGCAATCCAGATTCCAACTTTGATGTTTTTCAACACACAACAGCCATTCAACTCCAAAATGTTCTGTGCTGTCTCTTCTTTTGAAATTTTCAATGGAGCAATCAGAGTCTCTGTCAGGAGTGCATCCCTTGAGTCAAAAAAGAATGCACCAATTCGCATCCAATCTGTTGATTCAGTAGAACAAAGAGAATCGTGAGTCTAAACATGCATCATAGAGGCACGCTGTACAGAATGTGTTCAAACACAGAACAATTGACAACTGAAGCTGAACATGCGATGTAAATCTCCTAACAAAATGTATGCTGCGATAATTGATACTATCAGAAATTTCTGATATTTTCCAAAGTCGAGTTCAGGAGAAGGATAACAGTTAACAAAATGGCATGTTAGCAAAGATTTTATTTGTACATTGCTATTTACAGCAAAACTTGTAGGTAGACGAATAAGGTAACGAAGTGTAGAAATCATATCAAATTTCCTTTGCAAATAACATCAGAATACTGCCAGCAGTACTGTCCAAATGCCAATAGGATATGGAGCTGGTTACGGCCTAATAATTTATATTTAATGGTTCAAATTTTAGCAACCCAGCAGAAAGATTAAGTTGAAGCTTGAGGGCACTCAACAACTTAGAATTAAACTAATCCTGCATTTAAGTTTCTGCATTTTACCTCATAATTAGAAATTTCATTCAAGTCTTAAATCAATTTCACTTTAAAGAAATCTGACAGTTTTCAGGAAAAGTGAAAACTTAAAGAAGAATGAGCGTTCACCAATATGCTTCTCCTGCTGACGAAACATGTACGAGTGGCTTCCATCTGCAAAGAATTACTATTAACTCTTATCAGAAAATGAAATGGTGTTATTTTTGCACAAGTGGAATATCAAATTTATTAAGCACAAGAAAAGTAATAAGGAAGCTGAAATTTACCAAAAGCTGTGGCATATAATTTGATCCATTTGAAGGCGACTGTGCCAGGATCAGGGACCTGAAGATCTCGCAAACAAACATATTTCCACACGCTATCGTCCATTGCGATACGATTGAACCATGTGCAAGTTGCTGCTAGCATCACCAGAGATCTACCATCCAAAAACTTAGCAATCTCTGTCCACATATCCTCTTCATACCTTTTTGCATTAAAAATAAACAGAAACACATGGAAAATGCAATCAAATTTAATGGCTTATTGGACTATGACATTAAGCTGAGGATAGAAGAAGTAAAATCTCTATCTAATCATCATTCATAACCATAACTTCTATCTCAAGCAGCGTTCCAATTCAGCATCAGAAATTTGGTATTCACTGCTACAGATATATCATGGTGATATTGGGAAAAATATATAGAACTAAGATATGATGCTCAATATCAAGGCCTCAGTTAAAGCAAAATTCAGTAAACGCTAACTGGATTACCTGAGTTGAAACATAAATTTAGATTCTGTATCAATACAACAAGAAGAAGTAAGCCATATCAGGCTTATTGCAGTAGCCTTCCTCTTCTAACCCGTTCTGCTGAGATCTACTTGATAACATGAACCTTTTCTGGTCCACATGAAATATGTCCCAACCACAGTAGTCGTTATTCCTTTAATCTACCCTCAAAAGTGTCACCTCCACTTATTTGCAAACATTCTCGTTTTTTATATTATCCATTAGCAATCCATCTTAATAACCTTATAGCCACTAAATTCATCTTGTGAACATTTTTTGCCCTTCATTGTTGACCTATAGCGACCTTTCCATCGCACAAAATACATGCCGTGCTTCGTGCTCTAATCCTATGCATTTTAACGTTTTCCAATTCCTCCTTTCTTGATAATCCAATCTAAATGCCTAAAAAAACTACCAAATAGAATCAATCTTTTAGTGGTTGAGAACAGCTACACTTTCAAGACGACTACTCCAAGAATCTGAAAATCATTGTAATCTAGCATTGAGTTAATTAAATTTTTAAATATTAAATGAGTTATCTCGTGTACAATTAAAAAATTGGATTCAAATCTGAAGCTAAAGCCAAAGGAACAGTCGCTGACTGTGATATCTTGACAACTTCATTCACCGGAAAATATCTAAGTGATGCACCAAACCATTGAGAAACTCAAATTAATTGAGGCGAATTACATGCTAAAACCAGAAAATACCAAAAACTAATCTGACTGGCTACAGAATTCATAACTCTGAAAGAAATATCCTATTGATTCAAAAAGTCAACCAGGTTCACATATACTTATCCTTGTATTGAATATTTAAATATTTCAATCTAGTGGAAAAGCTCGGATGAAGCATTCAGCAGAATTAACATAAGCAGCAAGTTGAACAATAATTTGTAACATAGATCCGCATAAGAGAAGGTTACTGTTTAAAATTCAAAGCAAATATCAATTGAAGTCCAAAATCGTGTTATATTCAGCAAAAAGAATTGACGCATCCTGGATTAAAACGCAAATTATCAGAATCATAGACAGTCACACAGATTTACATATTTACATCGATATATTTTGAATCAAATCAAAGAAAATTTAAATTATATCTTTCTAATCATTTAGTTTGAACTGAAACAGGAATGAACTACCGTGATCGGAAAAAACCTTCAAAATTAGGCTTCGTTTTCAATGACAAATGATCTGTTGATATCAATTTTATCAACACATGAAAATCAAATGTACAAACATGCACTTTTTTAAATATAAATACAGAATATGCAAGTATAGTAAATATATATACCAGCTGAAAAGCGAGAGAGGAGTGAGGTAGGAACATTGCGGAGAGACACAAGAACGAATTGATCTCATTCTTCGCATTTGCTTCCCCATTATTTCTCTACGATTTCTTCACTCTCTCTGGATTTGAAATGTGTGTTTTTCAACTGTTTTAGTGTGT
This sequence comes from Fraxinus baroniana, assembly GCA_903798355.1. Classification (NCBI taxonomy): domain Eukaryota; kingdom Viridiplantae; phylum Streptophyta; class Magnoliopsida; order Lamiales; family Oleaceae; genus Fraxinus; species Fraxinus baroniana. The sequence goes on from CAIGRO010193648.1 coordinate 10,299, forward strand.
GTAGTATGTGAAGAAGCTATTGATCAAACTCCAGAGGACTATTTATAGGCGCGGGAAGGTCAGGAATTCAAATTGTGTAAAGTTGTCACTTATCATAGGTTTCTATCGAGTGATTCGCAATTTAAACTGCACATATAGTCTTCAACTTTAGATCTCTTTACATTCTAGTCCTCAATCTTTATTTGTCGCAATTAAGTTCTTAACTTTCCCTTTTCAAGTAAAATTCATCCTTACTTACAGTTTCCGTTTATAAAAAATGTACAAAAATATCATTATGATCACCTATGTCCTAAAGTATGTTTTAAAGTATGAATGATTGATGAAATAGTGATAAGATGTAATTAGAATTATCAACAGTTTTGATCTAATGCCCACGATGGGCATGGATTATAATGCTCGTCGTGAGCATGGCAACATCGGTGGACCAAATGTTGTCACGCCCATTGTGAGTATTATAACCTATGTCCACCGTAGACATTAAATCATTTATGGTATCAAATAGTTAATATACGATATTGTACTTCTATTCTAATGTAAAAATAAAGTAAACTTTCACCTATAATTGAACATCAATTCAAATGAACAATTTTCTCAACTTTGAATAGCAATGTTATTTTCTTCGTGTGAATGTAAAATTATGAGAATTTTGTTTGTTATACTCGGTATAGGTTGGTACTGTAAAATTTTGTGAGATTCAAACAATACGAAAGTTAATTGAAGTTCAATTTTATCAAATGTAATAAATTTGCTATCACTGGTAGGCACAAGTGCAACTAAATAAACAACTAATGTTGAATTACATTATATTTTGAAAAGTAGTTTGACTCAATCTGATTATAGATGTGAATAATGAATCAAGACGACCGACATTGTAAAACTTCTCCGAACTTGACTCATTTTCTTACACTTTCGAAAATCATAAATATTTATGTCAATTTCTTCCTTAGTCATACATTTATGTGTACAAGAATACCAACATTTTTTACATGGTCCACTTATGTACAAGTTTATATAAGCTGTTGAGTTGCTTGTCAACTTGATGTTCTCACGACTCCTTGCATACATTTTTTTTGTGGGAAATTGTAGAAATCGCATCTTTTTAGAGTCTTCTCATACTAAAAATATGAGATCATGCTATATGTACAATATTAGTTGATAACAATGGTGGACAATATCCTGACATCATCATATCCATCAATTTTAAAAAATTGTTTTTTACATCATATGCTAAGATTTTGACAACACATAGTTGTCAACCAATGTTGTACGCTTAAATTTATTCAAAAAAAATATGTTCCTCTCCACTTTTCTCATCAACTGCAAAAACCCATTTGATCTTATCCGTCTTCTTCACGAACAGCCCATTTCACTCTGCTAGAGTACAACTTCCTCTGCTTCGAACTCTCTTCTCGACCATTGTAATCTCCATACTTTTACCTATATTACGCTTCATAGACTGTGCTTTAACCATAGTTATAACTCCTTTCAAATGTCCTTCCACCCCTTTTCTCCCATCGACCAAGTTTTCGAGCAATCTTCCTTAGTCATCATCTTTACAATTTACTATTAGGGAGGAGAAATCGATGTTCTCATAATGTGGCAATAGCTCAATAGGTTTATCTCCAGTTCTAAATTCGACCATTTTATTTAGGCCCAAGTCTTGAATTACCTTTTGCGATTTGTCTAGAGTTCTTGGTTAGGGAACAATGCATACGAGCTTTCCGAGCAACTGTCCATAAAGAGGCCTCGGAAGTGACTTCTACAACTAGTTTCGAATTCATGCCTGCTGCTAAGGCTGATACGAATTCATTACTTTCAAGTTTCCGTGTTTCTTCGTTGCATTTGCTACACTGCAATTAGACCGTAGAAATCAAACTCATGCTAAGTTCATAGAAAAGAACTGCATATTGTTAACTGCATAGGAAATCTAGTATTCATAGGCAATTAGACCGAACATTCACTTGCTATTGCTTTCAACAATGGGTTCGACTAGAATTGGAGGTATCAATGCCTAAAATGTATCCATTTATATATTGTTGCACAAATATGTTACATGATGACTATTTTTGAATTCCAAATCATTCAGTTTTGGGATTTATAAGTACACTGAACACTCTATCTTTATATGTCAATTTTATTGACAATTTTCTAACAGAGTTCAAAGTATACACTGGAACCCTAACAAGGGACCCAATGCTTTGTTAGTTTGTTGAAATTCTTAGGGCCCGTTTGAGCCACATTATATTGAAAATGAGAATGAAAAATATAGCCGTTATGGGCCCCACACAAGAGATAGAAAGTTATTCTGAGTCACACAAGAGATAGAAAGTTTGAATTTTAATAGTGATGTGATCGATAACAGTCATATTTTTCATTATAATGAAGAAAAAATGTGGCTCAAACGGGCCCTTAATTTGAAAACAAAGTTATATCATGAGTTGAACAGAATGAAAATTAGCTTGCATATACTATTTTGAAGTGAATCCACAAATAAATTGTTTATAAATTTAGTAAAAGTAAAATATTAATTTCAACCACACATTCATTAATCTTGAACCTAAGTTTTGAACATATTATATATTAGAAACTGTTTATACTAAATTTTGTTCATTATAGGCTCTTGTTGTGAAAGTGATGTATATCATTAAAAGAATGGACTTCACACGACCAGAAACAAATGAAGAAATTCACAAAACTTTGGTAGATTTATAAAGCTGAGCGAGTACAAAATTTGGCAAACAAATTTCTAGTGTAGAAAGAATATTGAGTTGCATCAAAGAATTAAAGCTCGATATGAGGAAAGAATGGAAGATAAGGAAAGGAAAGACGATATTCTCTCTTTTTTTCTTTTTTATTTCGACCAAGCAACTGAATCGATCTCTGATTGAGCAGCTCTGTACAACTCCAATCTCTTTGCAAGAGAAACACGACGCTGCATGATTGCTGGATCCTCGTCCAATAGCATTCCCAACTGTCTTCCCTGTAACGCCGTGCAGTGAATTTATACATTACATTATATAACTCCAATATATATGTGCGCATGCATGTTCGTGTTTATGTGCATCTCTGAGGGCATGCATGTGTTCCTACCCCATGGGGTGGCTACAGATTTATATAATGGAATTATTACCTCTTTTTTGCCCAATTCGGTGAAGAAGTGATCAAGTAAGCTGCGTTTTGCCTCTCGGACTTGACAATAAACGATAGACTTTGGAATTGAGTTCCTCAGACTTCCACAAACCATGTTGACGTAAGACAAAACAGTCGATCCTGCTCAAGAGGCATGCTCATTTAAGAAATTACAACACTTGAAGATCTAAAATTGCAAGAAAAAAATACTAATATAAACTTACCGATTCGTCGAAGATAAGAATCATTGTATCGATCAAAAATTGAATGGGTTGGATTTCCGCCCTTCTCGACATCTTGAGGAAGCTTCCTAAAGAAATCTATAGTTAAGTAACTATATTCCATTTCTACTAGCTGTATTGTTGCTCTCTTGCTTTCGTCCCTCATCCGGTCTAATGATTCAACAGCTGCGTTCCCAACCTCTACTCTGAGAGAGGGATACTGCTTCAGCTCCTGCCCACAATAAGGAAGACAAGATTAATTTAACTAACTTCTTGTGAAATGTTTGAGCATTTTAGACGTTAACATTTTTTATGATTTTTAGTTCAAAAACAAATTTCTTTGTAAGTTGATAGTCTTTAACTTACTTTCAATAAAAGTACTACCGTTTTAATTAAAGCCAGCCAAACATGCTCTATATCTTGAAACTTTAAATGGAATAAGATAAGTTTTCCTATTTCCATCCAGTCCCTCTTTTCTTTATAATTTTTGAAGAGCAAAAGGTAAGGTAGGGGACGTATGCAGATATTGAGCATGTACTATCAGATACAAGGATAAAGTGGACCAATTCTAAGGACTGAACAATAATTTTCAAGTCGTAACAGAATTCAGAAATCCTGAGGCTTGTGATATTCAAGACACTTTTCCATCAAAATATATTATGAATTAAATCAACGACGCTTAATAGACAAAAAAGAAAAGAAAACAAGAAAAGGGTTTACCGAAGTCTCACTAATTGACTTGTTAACCAGTTCCTTCAGTATCCCATGAACCTAAAAAAGAAGAAAAATTAGTTGATCTGCAGGCATATTCTGCAACTTATCTGTTCGCCAATAAACATTGTGATCCACACTACTTTTCAAACAGTGTATTCAGCTCCTGCGCCCAAATAAGGCATCATCTAGATCTACATGACAACCATCATGAACATGTCTACTTATATGCTATTGTCTGATATAGTGATAAAAAAAACTCATTTGATTTGCAAATCGAGTATTCCATATTTCATGGTATTTATAGGTAAAGAATATTCAGTCTCACTGACAGAAAGGGGACTGTAAGATGTGAAAAAGGATTAATATTCCATATCCCAGAAAATATCCACATTGAAAACATTTCCCTTTTCTATTTCTTGGAAATCAACAGGCTTTTACATTCCTTATGAATCAATGAATTTATAAATATAATTTATATTCCAGCGTAATGAAAATACATAGTTACATACCGCATCAACAGAAGCCTCAGCAGGACCTTTAATAGTAACCAAGGCAGTTTCAATAAGACGCCGGTAACCTTGCTCGGGAGCTATAAGATGAGGCTGATATCCATCGGCCTCAGTTATTAATTTCCGCACATTTTCCATTGCAAGATGCTTGTCAAACTGCAACCGCTTTAATGCAGCAGGTAGTTGGTTATCGAAGACATTATATATCTTATCACCACCAGGTCGACTGCAGAATTACGCAGTAATCAAATGAGGATTAGAATGAACTACATGAAAATATGAAATACAATGTCATTAAACACTAGAAAGACAGTGATACCAAAATTCCCTATTACCTTCCATCAAGATGTTCTTTAAAAATTCCATCAAATACACGGCAGATTTCCATTATCATGTACAACTTTCCCTGCATCGATAATTTGTGGCTAAAGATTAAAATGATTCATGCAGTGAGGATGACTGAGGAGCAAACATTAGAACATATTTAACTTCAAAACAAGCATACAGGAAAAACACATGAAAGCGTAAAAAGAATCAAGCAAGTAGCCTGAGCAGCAATGTATGATACAAAAAAAACTCCTTGAATGACCATAAACACATGCTGAGATGGCAGTAAATGGAAAGGCGTACTTACTCCAGCATCTGTAGCAATGGGCTTTCCCAGACGACTCAACTCAGATTCTAGTTCGATAATAGTTTTGTTAATAAGTGACTGAAGTCCTGGAATTCGAGATTTGATGACAGTTTCCAAATGCTATAACATAAAGCAGCAGTCAGAAACATCAAAAAATAACTGTCATTAGTAAATTAAATGTGAGAAAATAATAATGCTATTTATTCATCATTAGTGATGAAGATCACCAATATAGGTGGTAAAGGGCCCCTTGATACACTGTCCAATGCATGAAAATGCATCACAACTCCATTAGACAATGAATTATGATTCCCACTGCCACCTAAACTGGTGATGAATAGCATTACTCGTGAGAATATGACCAGCAACAAATAAATCAATCAACAAAGACAGATGCAATTCATAAATCTACATTTATACACCACCAATAAATGTTGACCCATCAAACAAAGCTTTGGATAGCAATTAGATAAAGCATTTTTTTTAACAGTAAAAAATTATGAGACAGCTTGATGCAGTGATAACCTCTGCATTCTTGGCTGACAATAGAAGGAAAAATTCAAAAGTTTAGCGAAAATGTCAAATCGGACACATTTCGTAAGATCAGATAAGCCAACTTAAAAAGAAAAAAATCAAGAAAAGCAGAAAATATAAGTTTCATAAGCTTCTCATTGAAGCATAATTAAAAAGAGATCTATTAATGCAAAATAATTGCTTACTTTGGATAGAACTTTCCCAAGATGCTCAGAACCCATTCTGTGAGCAAGATGTTTATATTCTGGTGTCTGAGCAAAATACTCCCGCTCTCGACGTCTAGCAGCAATCATGTCAACATTTTTATTAATATCTTGTTGAGAGCGATTAACAACACCTATCCAAGGGAACTGCAGCTTATATGCTCTTCCTTCCAAGATCTGCGAATCCCAAATACAAGTCAGGAACTATACCCTTCCATACTTGTTAAAAAAAGACCCATATCACTAGATAACACAAAAATCCAAGACCAACTTAATCAAATATCATTGCCAAAACAGATAAACAAACCAGAAATGGTGAAAACTAAAATGTAGCCAAGAGCATGTTTGCCTAAGATCTAAAAAATGTAAAAATATTTTTTCTTGAACAAATTTATGCATTCTGAATTTGCAATCTAGATCAGATGTTGTAAATACTGAGATATCGCACTAATTTACAAAACAGCTGCATGAAGAGGCATCATCCAGTTTGTTTTATCTAACGGGGATCCATATGTGTTAGTACATGTACACAAGTTCAGGTAAAAAAGATTCTAAAATACTTAGTATAATCAATCATCAGACTGAAAATTTTTCCCTTTTTCCCCCTCCCAATCAGTATGATCATATTAGAAATCTACATAGGTCAACTTACATCTACAGCATCAGTACCCTTGTCCATGAGATCGATCTTAGTTAAAACTCCAAAAGTTCTCTCTCCTGTAAAAGAGACCATGAAAAGGTGGAAAATAAAACAATAAAGGTAAGCAAAACTAATCACCGTTATATGGATTAAAATGGCCACACACCTACCTACTCAAATCCAAGCACTATTCTCTCATTAATGGAAAAACGTGTGCAAAAAAAAGTCAAACTAGAAAAACAAGCTTTCAAAATCCATAAAATCACATTTAGTTGTCCACATTCCTAAACTGTAACACTCACCATGTTTTGAACTTGGTAACAAAATAGTAGGGAATAGTGTACAGATCTAAATGTATGTACACATATTTCATATGATTTAGATTGTATGGTGAAGGTAATGCAGGCAGAGCTTTGTTCTAAATGAACAAACATCCATGTCAGAATATTTCCCTTTCCCCATCTATTCTGAAAGACAGTCGCACCTTCTCTTAGGCAAACAGAACTAAAAGACAGGACCATATTAAACACATAATACACACTCGATCTCACACTCTTAACATACATACTCATTGTTTTCCAGTGGTATTACTAGCGTCTTACCTTTAGGGTCTACTTCACGAGAAATCTTGATTGCATCTGACGTTGCAAGATCTTGGTTGGCAGGAGAAATAGCCAAAATAATACTATTTGGCTGCAGTGAATTATTTGAACAAGAAAATATTTGTTAGCCATACTCGCCCAGTAACGAATTATTTTTAACAAGAATCTTTTCTTTTTTAACCTGTCAAACAGGAGCTTTCCATTGGGACAGAGGAAGTATTTTTTATTGAAATACAAAGTAAAAAATATCCAGAATGCTATCACAATTTAAAAGCAAATACCGAAAGCAATTTCAAAGAAACCCCTAAGATTGTAAAATACCTTCTCAATATAAGAGCGAACCATGTTATCAATGTCCTGCACAATGCTTTCGGGTTGGCCCTCTACAATAAGCCAGTAGATTATCAACCATGTTATATTCTATGGTAAAATGTCCAAAGGAAACAGATATAGGTACCTAAAATTAAATGCAATAAACCAGGGGGTGATAAACTCACCGACAGCCACTTTCGTAAGTCCAGGAAGATCGATCAATGTCAAATTCACAACTGTACTCATCATAAATATGCAAATCACTTATGAGAAGTATGAAGAGGGGCATTCAGAGAAAATTCATTTTCACTCATTCAGGAGCTAAGACTGCAAACACACACTAGAAATTAGTGGCTGCTTATCTGAAGGCATAACTTCATAATTAAAAATAGCCCCCGTTTGGTGCACATTATTTTCAAAAAAATGCATTTTTTTGGTTGATGTGATGGGAAATATGTGGTTGAAAAAGAAGGAAAAATTATTGATGTGATAGAAAATATTATTTTATTAAAAAATGTGTGGTTGAAAATGAGTAGAAGAATGTGAATGAAAAATGTATTTTTTTGGTTGATGTGATGATTAATATGTGGTTAAAAAAGAAGGAAAAGTTATTGATGTGATAGAAAATATTATTTTATTGAAGAATGTGTGGTTGAAAATGAGTAGAAGAATGAGAATGAAAAGAAAAATGTGGCCCATACAGGGGCTAAATAGGACAATAAAGGCCGCCAATTTCAACTTTTAGACAAAAATAAAGCTACAAATGACAACCGCCTAACCATATTAGCACGAATTGTGCATCACAGAAGGACCTGTCAAAGTTCTAGTAAATAGCAATGAAGAAATCAAATATTCCAGCATATAGACTCTTGCATTATCTTAATTCATCTTTTACCCACGTTTACCCTCAACTTCAACATCCTAACTCCCAAGTAATCTATCTTCCTTGTGTGGAAGGGTTTCTTTCTTGTTTTTTTTTCCCCTCCCTTTTCTCCCTTCTCTTGCAGCAGGGTCCAGAGGGGAGGATCTGTTCACTGCAACTAAAATATTAGCTTTCGCTATCTCCATAATTTGTTTTCAACAATTGTTGCTCAGCTTCAAACAATATCAAAGAAATTACTAAATCTCAAATTTCTTTGACAACATAAACATGCTAAGTCATTCATTGAAATTAGTATACTTCACTATGCATATAAAATTAGATTTGCAGCCATCACATATGACTAATTAACCTTCATATCTCACCATTAGGGGAGTGAATGCTGAGATAAATTGGAACAGTTGAAATTGCTTTTGAACGGCCTGTCTCTCGATCAGTCTCATCTGAAATCTCTTTTCTCACAGCAGCTGCACAAAATAAACTAGAGCTTTGGTATTCAAAATACACCAAGAAAACGTGAAATTTAATTTCAGAAAGATTTAAACAATTGGATGACCAATAATATTAATAACTTGGATAAAGAAAGATCAACTATGATACACTGATTTTAATCTGATTTTAAAATTCAATTAAAATTGAAAATATAGCTGTTATTAGGTACCACTCGTTTAATAAAAAAGTCAACAATAACGGCTAGTTTTTTAATTTTAATCCGATTGTAATCTTTACCAAACGGGCCCTAAATGTACATATGGTGTAACATCAAATTAACGTAGCAGTTAAAAATTAGTCAAATGTTGTCATGGTTGGATATAAATCCAGTCAATCTAAATATTAAGCCCTTTTTGAGAGGGAAAATGCATTTTTGAATAGTGATTTTTGGAGAATATGTAATTAAAAATTAAAAAAAAGTTTTCGATTTACGTGTAATATTATTTTATTAGAGAATGTGTGGTTAAAAATGAATTTTCAAAAATGGGGCTCAAACAATCCCTAAGTAATGACTTACCAAAGTCAGTAAACCTTTTTCTTGGAAGATGTCCAAACTCTGCATATTCTCTACCTTCATCAATCCGATGAAGCTGTAGTACAAGAGGACGTCGGGTAACAATGCCTGAGATCATGTGTGAAGATCAATTTGATTATTTATAGGTATACATATGTCATGAAGAATGACATTTTCATAATAGTATAATCACAAAACGCATGTGTTGATATAGCAGAAAAAGAATTGAAAGCATTAATTACCAGATCCACGAGGTAAAAAGTCCTTTCCCACAATGCTCTCGAGCACTGAAGACTTTCCAGAACTCTACAAAGCGTTAAGCATTGGGATTAATTACCACAAAATGCTAATGACTAAGGGAACTATAAACAGAATACATCTTATGAAGAAAAAATAATATAATTAATGGAAAAAACACATCACGTAATAAAAAATTAATGGAGAAAACACATCCTGTAATAAGCAAAACTACTAATCCAGGCTACACTTTTGCATTAACCCAGCATCCAATGTGGGGTACAAAATCATAGAGATACACCAGAAGGTCATAAATCATCCATTTCATATAAAGAAATAATAAAAAGTGATAAAGACAAGATTTAAATGAATGAAAAGAGTAAATAAAATTATGACGAAGATCTGGAGAAACAATGGTCAAGGAAAAACTACCTTTCACCTTACATACATTAGCACGAGATATAAATATTTTAAATTAAAAGAAAATTATAAAACTGAACGAGATTTTCAGACCTGACCACCAACAACGGCGATGGAAGGCAATGAGTCCCAGAGAGTGGGCAACGCGCTTTCATCGCCATGATCGCCGAGCGCAGTGCACGCTCTCTGCAGTCTGTTCACCAATGCTATGAGGTTCTCCATTGTCGTTTCTTTCTAACCAATCTCCCAGTCAAGGATCAGCGGCGAGTTACCTCCGCGATTCAGTCCACTGAATTTCAACAATATATATCTGAAAAAATCAAAATCCACCTAATTTCGATCTGATCTTGAATAGAATCAATGTATCGGAAGAATTTATAAAGAGAAAGAAGAGTGAGAGTGTGTGCCTGCAAATTGAATTGGGAATAATGGATTTGAGGAAATTTGAAAGAAGCATGTTAGGGGCCGTTGGAGGGTGGGGTCCCGACTTCGTGGTGAAATGTTCATACATATTTGGACTGTTTCTGGATTCGAATTAAAATGAAATTATTTCATTTTTCAAATTAATCGATTTCTTGTTGCTTGTTTCGTCCCCATTTTAATCTAATTAAAATTGAAGATATAGTCGTTATTGGGTCTCACTGTCTAATAAAAGTCAACAATAACAACTAATTTTTCAATTTTAATCCGATTTTAATCTTACCAAACACACTCCAAATAGGGACGTTTGTACAAATGTCGAAATAATATATATCATTAGTCAAGATTAGTTCAAGTTTATTTTGAACCATTGAATAGTTCTTCAAGATCAAGGAAACTAACGTCATGCTAAGTTTCTATTTGTGATACAAAGAATCGACCCGTATCACCACGGAATGAATATACTAATAATGTAAAAAAATGCAACTTATTATCCTATATTAATATAATACATAATGGTTGGATAATGATGTAGATAAAGAACATAATGTCATGTCATATATTGATAAAAATTATTTGAATTTTTTTAGGATAAACATACTACGAACTTGTAACCTCATCTCTTTATCTAGTGACATAGAACTTTATTCTAATGGCTGATGCAAGAGGGTCTTGGTGGGTTAGTGAAGAACGTCACACTAAATATAATAATCGTGTTGAGTAGAGAATGAAATAATTGATTACTATGCCCCTGTTTGTTTTCCATTAATTTCTCATTTGTAGAAGCATTCCAACTGTTAGTGGATCGCACACAACCGTAACATTTGACTTGCTCTTTACATATTTTCAATGATCACGATCCCTTCTCAAAGGAACGGTCACATTTTTTCTACTTTTGCACAGAAAATAAGAAATAAATAGGATCTATATCTACCTCAACACTTCTACCATCGAGTCTCCTCGATTTGTCCTCTCTTCCTTCGTGCCATGTCTCTTCCATGTTTCTCTCCTTCATTTCAAATTTTTGTTCCTTTTGTATATTTTAGTCTACTAATATCGTCGATCATGTCTAGTATAAAATTTAAAGAGACCAAAATACAGATAATCGAAAATTACAAATTCCGCCTAGGTAGTCATATTACCTCGAAACTTCTAATTTCTATTTTGTTGTATATCAAAGTTGTCTCTTCATGAAATTTATTTCTTGAATTTATTGGAAAATACTATGCTTTCACACAAGTCACAATTTCTTGTTTTTCTTGCAAGTTGTACCATACCTATCTACACGTATAGGACCGGCAACTTTGAAAATAGCCCCGACAAAGACATTCCACATTTTTCAAGTCAAATTAAAATTCAAAATCAAAACGAGAAGTCCCTAGAGCATATACTTTTCGATTTTCATGTTAAAATAGAAAAATATTGAGACAAATCATGAAAATCGTAAACCCTTTACTTTATATTCCTCAATTTTATGTTTCCGTCACAAGTGTGTGTAAGCATAAACTCCTATTTGAGCGCTATTATCTAAAAAATTATTTTTTTCCTACTTATTTTTAATCATACATTCTTCAAATGAACTAATTTTACATGTAAACTCAAAATTTTACCTTACTTCTTAACCATAACTTCTCCAAAAATCACTATTACAAACTCATTTTTTTTATATACAAAAGTAAAATAAAATTGGGTCCAAATATTGCCGAAATCTACAATGCAATACACGGAATAGACACGGAGCTTTAATGACAACCTTGATGCAAACATCCCTAAAGTCAAATTACTTTCCGTGTAGAATAAATCATTAAAAGATATTGATGCAACATGAAAATCATAAAACACTTTTTCTTTTTCTTTTCTTTTTTTTTTTTATCTCCTATTCCTTTATTTTTATTTTTATTTTTGGTATATTTTAAGAGTAAGCCTTGTGTCCTGGCTCAATGATCGGGACACAGACATGAACGCCAAGTGACGCCTCCCTATTGGAGGGGGACGACTGTGGCAATCCCTCTCCAATAGGGTGGCGCCCCTATTTGTGCTCCGGTCATTAAGCCGGGCACAAAGCAGCGTTCATATTTTAGGGCCCATTTGTTAAGAGTTCAAAATCTAATTAATATTAAAAATATAGTTATTATTAAGTTTCACTAGTCTAATAAAAATCAACAATAACGATTAATTTTTCAATTTTAATCCAATTTAATCTTCCACCAAACATACTCTTAATTACATTCTCTCTCTTTTTTTTTTTAATGTCATTTTCCCGTGAGTTTGACCCTTTCTTGGTGCCTCAAATCATGGGTCTTATCTTTGAACCTCATCCCAAGGCAAAAGGGTCCCATATATTTTATTTTTCCTTTTCTTCATAATTAGGGAACCTTTTTTTTTTTTTGGACAAATCATCCCAATGCAAAAGGGCCCCATTTTATTTTTCATTTTCTTCATAATTAAGGAACTTTTTTTTTTTATTTGTCCAAATAATTAGGCTGGTTCATGAATTTATATACCAGCTGTCATGGCCCATATGGGACAAGAAAACTACTTAATTAGGAATTGATAGTGGTAAGTAAGTTCAATTTATTGATGTCATGTGGCCAACCACGTCCAATAATTCCAAGAAATTCTCTTTGAAAAATTTGTAATGGGTTTTTGGCACTTATTGGCAATGTGAGGCAGCCTTCCATTGGTAGTCAATGTCACCTGCTCATAAATCAAACTACTAGAGAAACATTGAGATGGATGACGCATGCGATAGAAGTTTAGAATAGATAATGTAAATAACTAAAAATATATAATATTTCGATTGAGAAACGTTAAGTCCCTCGCTAAATTTTAGAATGTTCACATATCAGCTATAGTATTAACGAATATCCAAATGATAGAAGATTACGAAATAAGGATAATAAATACATACTCGATTTTAGAAAAAACCATATTTAATCTAAAGAGACAATAACAAGTCCAATTTTTTATTTTTTTTATTTTTTGTAAAAGAATCAAAATCTTGATCTCCAAATTTTAAAGAAAAAATTTATTATTGGAAATTCTTCCTTTCTTGTAATTAGATGACAACCAAATATTTATTTTGAAAATATTTAAATTTTATTTTTGATAGTCAAAAAATTCTAAATAAGATGAGTGCTTAATTTTTTTCTTTAAAAGTATTGAAAGATCACTTACCGACAATCAATTTCCTCCTCGACCTCAATCTTAACTCTTGAAATAAAAATAAATCATTTTTTTCCCTCTAAAAGCATTTAAAAGATCACTTACCGACGATCAATTTCCTCCTCGACCTCAATCTTAATTCCTGAAATAAAAATAAATCTTGAATTCTTCTTTCGGTAGCTGCAATCAAAACGACAAATTAGTAGTATAACTAAGCATACAAATAACAAAACAATATATAAAGAATCACATCATCATATAAAATAGACAAAATATCGAGTTTTTTTATTAATCAAACCACATTCAAATTTGAAAATTAAAATTTAAATTAAAAAAATAGAATATTGTAATATTTAAACAATGTCTAATAAATAAAAACGTTCTAAATATTAGAAAAATAGTAAGCATTTTGAAAAAAAAATAAAATAAATAAAAGAACACAAAAAGCATATCCCATCTACTGGTGTGATAATTATAAGCAATTTAATAATGGAAACACCTTAAAGAAATGGAAAATTGTTTGGAATCGTTGTCGGAAAATAGAAACATGAAAAAAGGGAAAACGAAATGGACTCGAAATTTCATTTAATTCATGCAGGATCAACAAAAATTTAACCCCTTAGAAATTTACAGTCCCAAATTACATTAAAATATACCTTTTAATTTCTTCATTTTTTCGGCAAATTTTTAGCCTTCTTGAATATATACTGCTTATATAAGTTTTTGTTTCTGGGTATAAATCCCAACTTGCAAAGGATTTTGATCTTGGGGATTCTCGCTGTTATTGCCAATGGCTTGCACTGTGGATGAGACTAACAGTGCAAGAATTTCTGTTTCTGTAGGCATACTGTGGAGTTTCTCCGGCAGGTTGTGGGTACACGTACACCGGTGGCAGGGGGACGTGACGGAAGCAACGGCCGCCGCCTCCGACTCCGCCACCAGTTGTTTTTGGGTACCTTGGAGGTAGCATGAAAGCTGCAGCGGCTGAATAAGAAGATTTGGGCGATGTAGTAGGGGGTGGTGGTGAGACTTTTTTGGTGGTTTTCGGAGCTGACAGAAAAGCTCTTATCTTCACAGATGGTGCCGCCGCCGCCGCCACCGGCGGTGCAACTCTGTCGTATTCTTCGATAAGATTGGCAAGATCCTCATCGGAAGTGATTGATACAAGAGCATCTAAATCTTCTGTTGGCAATTGACATCTTAGATTCACAACTGATGTTCCACACATCTCTCCCAGCTTCATCAGCAGCTCTGTAACATGCAAAAGTGTCACCCTCGACTCACAGTACTAGACACGACTGCACATTATTATAAATATACCAGAATTAAAAACACGAGAAGGGACTAACCGGCAAAAGAAATGGATCGTTCGACGGAAAGAACACGGGTTTCTCCACCATGGTAACGGAGTTTTCCATCGGGGTAACGGGGGAGAATCCACCCGCCATAGCTGCAACCAAACTTAATGGTGGTGGGTTTGACGGCGAGGTTCATGCTTAAAATTTTTTTGCTTTTGGGTCCAGTATTAGATACCAAAAGGGATTCTAGTAAAGAATAAGAAGAAGAAGAAGAGATGAAGGAAATTTGGAGTGGGCTCTTCTTCAAGCCTATGTAAGATACCATTGGGGACTTATTTATAGAGGTTTTGGGGGGAGCTCCGCCTTGGGAGGGTGGCTAAATGGGTGGTGGAAATTGGAAAAGGACACCTCTCCAAGGCTTAGGTAAGTTAGATTCCCATGCCCAAATGGGCCCATGGGCAAATTTTATAACATTTATTTTTTTTATACGATAAACTCTCAAATGTCATCCGCCTCTCCCACCAAGGAATAATCTTTGTGTACCTAATCATTTATCAAATGCCACTTGTCCATTTAGTAAATCAGTTGATAAATGGTTAGGGTGATGTAGCACGGTCCACTCACCAAATAGGGAGTTGTCATGTGGTCATTTGGTCATCCATTATCTCAACCCCTATAATAATATGGCAAAACTCCTCCAAAATCTTCACTCTGTACCAGCTTGCATTGTAATCTGAATAGTGAACATAATTATCGTCTTAATTCTTATTTTTTATAATTTAATTTTAAATCGTATTTAAAAATAATAAATAAGTAAAGAATAATGTTATTTATTATTAGAGTTGTGCTTGGTGTACATTATGGATATCATAATGGTATCCATAATGCACACATGGCGGCCCCCTATTGAGGGGTCGCCTGCCGCGTAATATGAAAGTAATTTAGTTTACTTCTATCATAATAATAAGGAAAATTCTAAATTACTTTCATATTAAATTCAAAATCCAATCCATTCTTTATTTTAACTACATTGTAATCAATTGTCTATAAGGTGGTCCAATTTTAGTTAGTTTGGCTGAGATGTTGGGCCCTGAAATTTGTTAACAACTGTCAGGATATAGTTGGATAAATACTACAATTTATTGAATTTTAACATTTTTCTTATTTTCAGAAAAAAAAAAAATTATTTTGTGATATTGATTATTTCCAGAAGTTTCACTTCAAGAATTTGCAGGAAAAAAATAAAGAAATGAATTTTACGATTGGCACAAATATTTCTGATAAATAAAAATTTAGACTAAATGAATTAAATGTTTTTTTTTTTCAAAATTGAAAATTAAAAAGTTAAATTGTCCTGAAGGTTGGGAGAGGATTAGGGATGTGGGAAAGGAGAAAGAATTTTTACTTTTGTTAATTAAGGTTATTTAGTGATTAAGACACTATCAATCTTGAAAAGTAACATGATGTTCATAGTCTAGTAACAATTAAAATCTTGCAGACGAGGCCAAAATGTGAAAGTGATATCAGTTGAAAATAAATTACAAGAAAATCGGCTTAAATCATTTTATACAGGCCTTTTCGTTCGCTATAAATTAAATTAGGGGAAAAAAACCATTTATGAATCTAACCCAAAAAAAAAAAAAAAAGGAATACCACCTTCCTAATTTTCCTCCCATCACGGTTTTGTAACTGAAACCTAAAAATACAGACCACACATTGCGGCTATTAATGACATAGCAACATTTTGAAAAAATAAAAATAAAAATACAACCAAGCAAGCAAACAAACAAATGGACAATTATAGCCTATTCGGGGTGATCAAATTAGTGGAGCAGGTGAACGCGGAAACCAAAGGTCATGTGTTCGAATTCCCTGCCAAAACTTCCTTGGTTGAACCCGTCGTACTGGACTTGCCTAGTGCGGTTTACATTTCTTGTGTAGTTTGCGGACTACTACACATGAAGTAGGATTTACGTAGTGTGCACTCACAATGATCAGGACTTCGACCCTTCGGGATTGTAGGGGTTCCGCTTGAGGATAGTGGCTGCGGGTTCCTACGTCAAAAAAAAAATAAAAATGGACAATTGTAACTTCACATTTGATGAACAGATTTTCGATTGGAGCATTAATCCTTGAGTAATATTAAACTGCCATCTTGTTCGATTAACATATTTTGGATTTTCGAATTTACTATAGTACTTTAAAATCACAGGTACTACATACTATCTGCAAAACTTATGTACTCAATTAATCTTAAAATATATAATTTTTTGTTATTTTACACCACGACTTCTCTGATAATTTGTGAAGAACATGTGTTCTTTTCCTCGATCAGTAACAGATTTCTGGGTGAGAATAGATAAACACGATTTGGTGAATATAAGAATTATTTAACTGTATGATAATGTTCGATGCATACTATGAATGATTGCTTAATTTATGGTTGTGTTTGAATAATATGAAAATGTGTGAACTTGTAATCTGCTGACATGGACTCATTTATCGTGTTAGTAATTCGGGCAATAGATACATGTGAACTACTTGTTCCTGTTGGTTACACATATGTTGAAATCATGGACATGACAATTGCTAAATTGAGGGTCGATAGTATGGGTATGTGACTCATGGTTACATATATGTTGAAATCATGGACGTGATAATTGCTGAATTGGGGGTCGATGGTATGGGTATGTGACTCATGGTTACATATATGTTGAAACATCATCAATAAGGATAACAAATGATAGCTCTCTTCTTTCTACATGGAATGAAAACGTGAGAGTATCTCCAAGAGACTCTCTATTTTTAAAGAGAATATTCTATCATTTGGAGAGCATCTATAAATTTAGAGAGTTAAAATTTTGAAGTACTCCAACAAACTCTTTATATTTAACACTTAATTTTACTACTCCCAAGAAATATTTATTATTTTTCTTTATATTTTATTTTAACTAACTTTTATTTAGATTATTTTATTGTTTTCTTACATTGAAAATTGAAACTTTTTGAATGCATTTAATTATAGAGAGTGGGTTTGACTCTCCAAATTTGGAGAGCCAAACCCACTNTTTATTATTTTTCTTCATATTTTATTTTAACTAGCTTTTCTTTAGATTATTTTATTATTTTCCTACATTGAAAATTGAAACTTTTTGAAAGCATTTAATTATAGAGTTAATTTAAAGAGTCTGTTGGAGCATGATTTTAAATGTTGACTTTTTAAAAATAGAGAGTATCTCATATTTAAAGAGTCTCTTGGAGATGCTCTAAGGATTCTAGAATTACAGCATATCCTTTTCGTGTTGATGTATGTGTATTAAATGAAAACACATCGGACCAGTTTTCAAATACATCACAACGAGTAGGTTTTCAACAACCTGGAGCATTCGATGCAAATTTTGATATAAATCATTTCAGTGACATAGCTTCAATAGTTGAGGACTTTGCATCAACATTATAGATAGACTTTAAAGTCTTGTTAAACGGACGCTTATCTGAAACAATATTTTTACAACTAGTGACTCATACTTTAATATTTTATGGTATAAACAATTGCGGGGCGAGAAAAGCAATTATTAAGTAGTTGCCACCTAAATCACGTTCTTATGAGTAATTATGACTAACAAATACTTAATTCGAGTGTTTTTTTTCAACTTAATTAAATTCTAGGGCAATAACATTATAAATGAAGAGATAGATGATTAGTAGTTTTATATTTTAACAAATTTAGAGTAAATCCATATTCGCTATTTGCTCCATTTACGAAATTATAATTTAAAAAACATTTGATTTGATATTGTTACTTCTAGCATACATCTTCCCCTTTCAATATAAGATAATGATCGTGTCAAATTTGCATTAAAAAAATATCCATATTAATTTTCTCGCATCTGTATGAATTAGTCTATACGATCATGATAACAATTGTGATAAATATGCATAAAAATATATTCTAATTGTGATTAGGACATTTCATAACGTCATAACTTATAATCACTTAAATTTTAATTTACGCACTTCCAAACATTATTTAAGTATTTAGGCCGAATGCTTTTTGAGAAGTACTTGTCATTAAGCCCTTATTTGAAAGTGATTATTTAAAACTTACTTTTCTTCTATACTAATATTCAATCACATAATTAAAAATAAAAAAAATAAAAAAATAATAAATAACTAACTAAAAAAATCATGTTTTCTATAATGTTTTCCTACTTTTTAATCCAAGTTTTTCAAAAAAAAAAAAAAAACTCACTTTTCGAAAATTCACCTCCACATAAACACAGACTTTGAGGTTCCACCTAAAAGATTAAACTTAAGTCGAGGTATAAAAGGTTAACATGTATGTTATTTATGCATTTTATATTTATTCGAAATGAAATTTATCTTTTATGTAACTTATATTCCTACATTAATATACCACCGCCTAACTAGAGTTTTAAAAAGTGTAAATTGTGGCTGGATGTGGAGATTAAGTTTCAAACTTTACAAGTTTAGGCAAGACTTAAATGTATAAAAAAAAATACGTATGCGTCTTCTCCTTCAACCCCCCCCCCCCCCCCCCCCCCCCCCCCCCCCCCCCCCCCCCCCCCCACCCCCCCCCCCAC
>CAIGRO010193655.1:0-14434 GCA_903798355.1 Fraxinus baroniana
CAAGGAATCGTTTGGATGAATTTCTATTTATACTTATATTCTTGGTGGAAGGATTTTTCAAGTTTTTCGAGGAAATCCGTTAGAAATCCAAATTTTAATCTAAAGTCAAAATTAGCAATTAATTTTAAACAAATATTTTATGGGTGTCACAACTTTTTAACTATACATTTCATCAAAAAAAAAATATATATCAAAATTTACTAAAAAATTGATTTTAATCATCACCAAATAAGAGCTAGATCAATTTCTTTTAAAAACAATTCGGGTGTGTTTGATTGCAAGCATGAAATTTTGGTGGAAAGAAAATAAATTACATCAATTGAATTCTATAGAACTTATTTATATGGAAATTATTAATTTAATGTGTTTGATTGATTTAATTTTCAACTTAAAAAATGTTATACTTATCTATCTTTTATTTTCCTTATTTTCGAGAAAAATATGATCGTGTGATCAAAAGTAGGAAAATATTTTTCATGGAAAAAATATCAATCAAACGACGCAAAAATATAAATTTTGGTGGAAAAAAATACATTTTTCATAAAAAAAAATATTGACAATCGAATGCACCCTTCTAGTCAAATAAAGGATTTTCAAAAAATTATCTAAATAGATTCAAAAATAGACTATTATTCTCATAAATAACTAAAGTCTTGCCAAACAGGTCTGAATCTACTATCTCTGTCTCATAAAAATAGATTTGTTTTTATTTTTACATAGATTAAGAAAATGTAATTAATATAATTAAAAATATAAGTTTTTTTTTTTACTTTTTTTTCCCTAATATACCCCTATTTTAAATACGATTAACATAAATCTATCGATAACAAGGTACGTATATTATAAAATTTAAAAATATTTATACTTTCATTAAAGGAAGTGATCTATAATTCATTAATTTGGTACACGCGAAAAAAGAAACCAAGTCTAACTTTATGGGACAAATGTACTATTACCTATTCAAATTCGAACGACTTTTAGCTCCTATTTGGTTTCCATTGTAATGAAATTTTGGGAGAAAATGTATTTTGAAATTGTGATTTTTGGAGTTTGTGTAATTAAAAAACAAAAAAGTTTTGGGACCACACATAAAATTATTTTATGAGAAAATGTGTACTTGAAAATGAACTTTTGAAATTATGGATGCTAAATGTAGACTTAGCCCATGTTTGGTGGATATTAAAATCAGATTTTTAGTAAATTTTAATAAAAGTTAATGAAAATGTGTGGTTGAAAAATTGTGGATCTCATTAAATATGTAATTAAAACTGAATGTTGACTTTAACTTAAATTAAAATTAAAATTCTAATTTCTATCAAATCGGAGCTTAATTTGTCACTTATCATCCAACTGTAATTTCTTTTAATGTATGTTAAATCATGTTTGGGAAGTATTTATTATTAAAATTAATAAATAAATAAACACCCCTATATATCAAAAATTATGCACATGTAGCATGTCTCAATCTTGAAATTGAGGATGATTATAGAGATTAGAGTATACTCAGCTAGATGAATTATCGTTGCCTTTCAAACACGATTTATTTTCAAATTTACAATCATGACATGATTTGGCGATGTACATTCCCAAATATAAGAGACGACCTTATTTAATGTTACATCTAAATTTAGTAATATGATCGACAGTATGACTAAAGTTGAATGTAAATTAAAGTTCAGTAATCAAATTTAGACAAATAAAATTCAAATTTATTATATAATTTAATAGGTTCGATGTTCAGTTTTGCTTCATTGATATTTTTGTTGACATCTCATGATGTGGCAGGCAATTTGGTCATTTATTTGAACATCGCTTATTAAAATTTATGGTCAAATTTTTTTACGTTTAATGAAATATCAACCAAAATGTAAAAAATAAATGACAAAATAACTTTATTCATACTATTTTTCAGATAGGTTTTATTTTTAGAGCACGTGATATTGTATTTTTGCAGGATTCCAGCAAATTAGAGGTGGAATACACGAAATTCCTTTGAGGAATATACTTGCGAATATTCGGACATAATTCCAACTTAGATGAGATGAGATGGGATGGAATTGGATTGCAGTATGGAGCTCCATTCCATTCGACCTTTTTCCTTGTCCACAAAATTATTTTACAGTCTCCAATTTCCCAATTACATTAGCCATTAATAAATAAATTCAAAAATTTTGA
Source organism: Fraxinus baroniana (assembly GCA_903798355.1). NCBI lineage: Eukaryota > Viridiplantae > Streptophyta > Magnoliopsida > Lamiales > Oleaceae > Fraxinus > Fraxinus baroniana. The sequence goes on from CAIGRO010193655.1 coordinate 2,176, forward strand.
TATCTTCATTCATAAATTCCGTCTTTGACAATTATAGCGTTCTTGGTCACGATATTTCTAGAAATCTCCATCATTTGTTTCTTATAATTCACTTACGAGATCGTTCTACACCTCGTCTTCCAACTCCAAGGTACACACTAAATGAACAAGGATGGATGTTACTATTTATACATCTGGTGTATAGTCCCCCAATAAAAAAATGTGAGTCCTATTGTGATCTAGTAAAACTCAATGAATAAAGACTTAAAATCGAATATCATCAATCCTATTGGGGAAAGAAATGAGAAAATTTTCTCTATTTTTTTTATTTTTATTTTTATTCTGTTAAGAAATATAGCATTATTTTATTTTATTGTTTATTAAGGGTAGAATAGTTTTTTTGGTTTTCTTTATTTTAGACTATATATAGTCTCTTATATTTAGGTTTTGTATTAACTTTTCATTATGCACAATTAATGAAACCCTAGCCTCCCTTTTCTCTCTTTCTTTTCTTTGAATTGTTTAACATGGTATCAGAGCAAATTTTCATGGGAAAATGTTTAATATCAAACACAGCTTTCGCGGATCCAACTCCATATAATGCTATCTAGGCTCTTGAAAAGCTCGTGAAAGGACTATGTTAAGTGATGGAATATGCAGAGTAGCATGCGTATTCATATGACCAAATGAGAGATTAGACCAAAAGTAGTCGTGAAGGGGGAGCCTACAAGGTCGGTTGTCGTGAGAGGGGAGCCTACGGGAGCAGACCCATTAAGGGTCCAGTGGATGCAATTGCCTCCACTGGACTTTAAATTTTTTATATTGAAAAAAAAAAAGCCTACATACTCATAATTTTAGTCCACAATTTTTACATAATTCTATTTCATCCTCACTAAACCATGATTTTGGGTCCGTCTTTGGAAGCCTATTCGGCTTCGACCATACCTTAGAATTGTTTTAATTAATTTTATTATTGCTTATTTCTTTTTTGTCATTTGTATCATCTTGGGTTTATTTTGTTCCATCTATTTAGTTGTTCATATGCAATCCCGTGTTCAGTTTGTGCACGAATTGAGTATTTTTTGTATTGATTACTTTAGTAAACTATATGCCCCGTCTTCATCCTTTAAAAAATTTAAATTGTTTACTACAGTATCATTTCTCCATCACATATTCATATAATAAAATAGTTTACATACAAATCAATAAAATTGTCTTACTTTTTAACCATACATTATCCAAAAGAACTATTTCATAACTCATTATTCCCAAATAAATTCTATCAAATAGGCACATAGTCTACGTTAGTTGGTATCACACACTAGAGACGGAGATAGGGGGTAGGGGGGCGGTCGCCCCCCAACATTGTCCGCTGGTCCACTATTCTTAGTTAATTTGTAATGTATTTTTCAATTTCGCTCCCCAAAATTTTGACTCGCCCATGCACAATTTTGAAATTTTTTATTTTTTTCATTAATAAATATTGACCCAATAACTTAGAGTCTTAGACTTTAAAATTCAACCATACAAAAATTTTAGACCTAAATAAATGATCCAATAGTTACTTAAATAAATAAATAGTCCAAATCCAATCCAAAACAAAATGACCATTCAACCATACAAAAATTTTAGACCTAAATAAAAGATTCAATAGTTACTTAAATAAATAAATAGCTCAAATTCAATCCAAAAGTTAATGACTCATTTATGAATCAATTACCGAAAAGCATACCCACAGGCCACAACACACAAAATGTAATCCCGACTACAGACACCCCTCATTCTTCCTCAAATCTCTTCTATGCGCGACATGCAACTTGCCGCGACTCCATCTCCACGACTTCGGCAACGCCCACACCCACGCACATCGCCCGACTGCCCCCTTTAGATTGTTGATACTTTTCCATTAGATTATCTTAATGACGAGTTTGAAGTAATGAAGACAATGAGAGACCAATTTCAAATGTCCAACCCATCTCTATCATCGTTATATAAATAGGCAGTTTACTTTTTGCCTATTTGATGTTCATCTAACGTTCATGTTTTCAATTTGTATAGTGTTAGACACATAGATGGACATATTATTTTTGTATCGACAAACTAATTGTTTTTTGGGTCAGTCAATCTAACTTGCATATTTTGGTACTCAAAATCATCGTTTTCAATCCTCTTAGTTAAAAAATGGCATATACAGTAACACTTCAATATCTATACATGAACTTAGAGCATGCTCTCAGCTTGTTTCTACGAAAGAAGCGAAAACAAGCCATTAATTTATACACACCAAAACGACAACGAGAGAGAGAGAGGAAAGTCGGTTTCATTAACGATATCCTTGTAACTCGGTAAACTGAATGCATAGCACTTTGGGAACCAGTGACCAAGTTTCATCTTATTCACTTTGAAAGAAGAAAGTGCGCTAGCTATCGTAGAATTAAGGATCTGTCTGGTGCAGATTACATCTGGAAAAGAAGGGATTTTTTGCCCGTTTGGTATCTAAAGTGGCCGTCCTTTTTGACCACTTGTGAGTGACGTGGGACCCACCTGCCAAAAGTAACGGTCAAAAAATGGAAGAGAAAAGTCACACCAGACACAGCCTAAATAAGAAATGGAATCGTTACAAGCTTCTGCATATGCATCCTACTAGTAAAAAGTGAGGGGAAACATGTCAACCGGGAAACATATTATTGCAAAAATAAGTATCGCAATATGAAAAATCTAGGCAACATCAAATCTTATTCGTTTCTTTCTTTCTTTCAGTTCCGCTTCCTTTCATCGAATTTCATCTAATATCACATTATATAATAAATCAAACTTTAATTTCATTAAAAGAACTACAAAATGTCAATATTTTAGAGTACGAATAAGTATATCAAGAGGACAAACAGAAAAACACATATAAACGGAATTAACCCCATATGTACTGAGTAATACAACATCATCAGGAAGAAAAACAAAAGGTATAGGTAAATGGGTTCAAACACTAAACCTGCCATTGAGGATAATCCTTCAGATGGAGGCTCCTGGCCATCTTCAGTTGGGCTATCCATAAAGTGTGAAGGGCCACATAAAAGCGCAAAATTAGTTAATATCGCAACTTGGCACTCTTTTCAATGTTATGAACCAAAAAAAGGATAACAGACATACATGGACTGTCTGAAAATAAAACCGTTTAATATACTGCTTAAACTTAAATTTCCACGGATTTTAACAGTAAATCAACCTAAGATAACTAGCATGCAAGAGGTAATTTAGTCCCTAAAGTCAATTCATTGAATTTGTTTTTCTAAACGTATCAAACACAAAAGGTATAGTCTTGATGATGCTACATTCCAATCCCAATTATGAAAAATATAAACAAGAATCCAATGAACAGAAATTAAAACCACACTCCTGAAAAGTGAAAATAAAAAAGTAGAGAATAATACCTCAAAACGTCGGAGAGTGACGCCGAGCAAAATTGTAATTATTCTGCAGACTGAAATTCAGCAGATAATTTAACATAGAAGAATGCAAGAGAGAACACCAAGAAAATGAGAAATATTTTTATTATTCATTTCATATTCGAAAATAACCCACATGCCGTGTTATATAACTCAAGAATCATAATTATCGGAATTTTACCAAAAAAATAGCAAAATCTCAATATTCATACCAAAATAAAATAAGTAATAAAAGAAATAATATCCCCAAAATCTGGCTCAAACCAANGAGAAAATTCTTTATTATTCAACAACTGATGAAAAATAACCCACAAGCCGGGTTATATAGCCGAATATGCGAAAATAACGAAAATTTACCAAAAATGTCAAATTCTAATTTCACTACCAAATTAAAATACTTAATAAAAGAAATAATATCCCCAAAATCTGGCTCAAACCAAGCTCATATTCTATGTTAAAAAGGCAATTGAAATATTACTATAAAAACAAAAATAACTAAAATTGAGGATTCGGAAAGGAAAACAGCGAATTTTGCCCTCGAAATCGATGTACACCGAGCGAAGTTGGGTGACCACGACGTGTGTGCCGAAAAGAGCTTTTCGAATTCGGGTCATGAGTGCGATTCGGATAACCGTAGCCAAAGTTATGGCTAAACTACCGAAACGTGTCCAAAAAAGGGTCTCAATTAGGAAAAATCGTTGATTACTTGTCATTTTTGCGCTGATCATGGTATCTTAGCTCCATCAACGAACTATCAGACAATTCGTCATCGTCTGACTCGGATCCTCCTTCGTCAGAGAGGAGGGGACTAAGCTATATTCATAACAAAATTGTAATTATTAACTAAAGAGACGCTGGAAAATTCATCGTTACTACTGGTAGTTGAAGAATAAGAAGAATTGATGTTGAAGAATCTTGGGTCCGTCTGATTGCAAGAATGGAATTTGGATGGAAAGAAAATGAATATCAGAATATTGAATTGCCTAGAATTTGTTTTACTGAAAATTGTCAATTAATTATGTTTGATTGGTATAATTTTCCATGAAAATTGTCCAGTAAATGGATAGAATTTGTTTCAAAATTTGAAATTTTTTTTTGAGGAAGGGGCAAAGGAGAGAGGCAATAAACCCCAAATTGGTGAGGATTACGGTGGTAATCTCGCAGGTGCTGTGTTATACCACGAACATTATTCACTAGTTTGGGCCGAAGAGGATGACATGCTTTGTGTGTGGCGTTTTTGACACTACTATTCGTAAGAATTTTTTTTTCATAAAAATTATTTGCGAAAAGTGCTAATGGTTACTTATCCCTTGAATTTTGGCCCATATTTGGTGCTCATTATTATTTTATTTTTTTTAAAAAAAGGAGTTTTGAATGGTAGTTTTGGGAAAATGCGTGGTTAAGATGTAGGAAAAATTTTGAATTTACTGTAAAATATTTTATCGTGTGAATATATGATTGATTATCCAGTGGTAAAAAAAAAAGTTTTAAAACAATAAGCACCAAATATGGGCTTATGTTAATTATCAAACTTTTGAAATAGAACTTTTGTTAAAGAATAAATGGTTAAAAAATAATGAAAAACTTTAGATTCGTGTGTAAAATTATTTTATGGAAAAATATGGGATTTAAAATGAGTTTTAAAAAAATAATTTTTTAAAAGGAAATGGGGGCCAAACTTAGGCTTATTTTGTCTTAAATGGATCCATTTACTTTCTAGTGTCGGATCAAATGTTTAAAAGAATCCTTTGATGTATTTTGACTAATTCGTAGTTGAAATTCTTGTCAATAGATATGTGATACGTACAATAAGCAAGAGAATTTTTATTTTTAACTAAAACAATCTGAAACGTCGATCAAATTGAAAGAGGGTAAATTTAGGCTATAAATAACAAAGAAATTCTTGAATCGCATCCGATTGCCGATTCTCGACAAGTAGGGGTTGAGCCAAGAATGAGGGGCAAAACTAAATTTAGAACAAATTTTGAAATAAGGTAATAAAATAAAATTTATAAAATGCATACATTGCTTGTTCCATGCGGTTTCCAAATATTGAAATGACTAGTTATTAATTATATCAAGAACAATGCTATCGTTACAGAATTTTTTTTTTTTTGTAAAAATAACAGAACACATACATGGGAGAGTGCCCCGTATTTTATAATAATATTTTATTCACATGGGACCACCCCATATAAGTGTTCTGGCATTTTTTACAAATGAAATAGTTCTGTACAAGTGGTTTAATTGTTAAATCAATGACGGTCATAAAAAAATGCACAGAGAAATGATCCAATTTTGAGGATCTTTGTCATTGCTTTCTATTGAAAGAAAAGTATTTATTTGGGATAAACCGCAGCCATTGTACTTCTTATGATACTCGATTCTTGATTCTTGGCACTGCCACCCTCAACCTATAATTTTTGTGTGAAAATCATCCTTTCAAATGGATTTGTCTAGTTTGAGTTAAATGTGTGCTCTTCTCACATGTAACATTTTAGAAGGGAAAAATGCTAGCTGACTATTCAGCCCAGTTCGTGCTAATTTCACGTGCACAACGTATATTCACTCTCCATCTTTGTTTGCCACTGACCTTTTTTTTAACGTAGGAATCCGCAATCGCTATTCGTGAATACGCACTGGGTAAACATCGCTCCATTTGCAGTAGCTCGCAAACCACACAGAAGAGATAAATCACACTAGACAATTCCGGTGCGACGAACTCAAATCGAGAAAGTATTGACAGGGGGTTCTTTGTATGGTGCGACCCATGTGCTTAAGATCTAAAGAATAACCTTCGAGTTGCTAAGGTCCATTACACGGTTTCAAAAAGAAAGTAGTAGTCCCATAAGAACAATCTGTCCGCTTGAAAGTCAATTTGTTTTAATGTTAAAAGTTTTTTTTTAATTGTTTATGCAGATTTGTTCATCGATGAGTAAGAGAAGCCCCGTTTTCACCATCATTCAACTGATGCCTCGCACATTTCCTATTTTCATCATTTCATATTCATTAAGAACAGCATATTAAGGCCCCGTTTGGTAGTGATTAAAATTCAGTTAAAATTGAAAATATAGCCGTTATTGGATCCGATTCGTCTAATAAAAGTCAACAATAACGACTATTTTTTTAATTTTAATCTCTACCGAACAGGCCCTAAATGATATTCAATCAAAATTACCCCAAACCCCATCTTTGTGATAACATCATTTGTGTGTACTTAGCCCATGTTTGGTTCAGATTTTAATTCAAGTCAAATCAAACAATCAATATTGACCACATCTTTTATGAGTCTCACAACTTTTCAATCACACATTTCAAAAACTTTTATCACAATCTACTAAAAATCTAATTTTAATCCCCACCAAACATCTTCTTAAATCATAATCATGTTCTTATTCCATTTATTTTTTTTTATCAAAGTAACACAGTAGTAACTACGTCGTAAAATTGGCCGATATAAATGCCCACAAACTAAAGTTGAGATATGTAAAATCAGCGGAAACTTTACCTAACGAGACCCAAATTGACGACGCCCCAAGAAGTGTTAGGCCATGACCTCTCCTTAGCCTTCATCAACAGGACCCTTGACCAAGCAATCCATCCTTCCCATGACATTCTCTTGTCCCATGGACTCCCCCATTCTACCAGAAGTCTCACCCCTTTCTCAGCCATTTTCTCAGCCTCCTCAAACCTCCCTTCACTCAAATAAATCTGTGCCAAAACCACATAAGGCTCTCCAACAAAAGGGTTTTTCTCTAAGGACTTTAATAACATCTCCTCAGCTCTCTTCAGCTCTGTCTTTTTCGACACGTTATGGCAAACAGCTTCCCAGTACAAATCTCGTGCAATAATCTGGTCTTTCGAATCCAAAACTCGCGTGCAGTAATCAAAAACTGGAGGGATAACGAGTTCAATGTCTTCATCTCTATCATCATGTTTTGTTTTCCTTTGTTCAATGAATAATTCTTCTTCCCGGACGATTAGAGTGTAAATTGCACCCATTCTTGAAATGGAGTTGATCCATAAGCCTGGCTTGCCATCACCCGGCCATAGGGTCGAAACATTATTGCCAGAGAACTCGAGTCGACCATCTGAGTTGTCGAATAAAGAGTCCTGAAAACTGAACAGCTGATCACTGAAATCCCCCATTGTCATCATAAGAAAAACTGCAAAAACTCTCCTGGAAAGCAATACATCTTCACCAGTCTTTATGTGTTTCACAGAAATACCTTGAGCAGGCACAAGAGACTGCAATTTTAGCCTCCAGGGTTCTTCATCATTAAACAGATTCTTCTCATTGGCATTCTTCAAAGAAATCTCAGAAAGTTCAAGGTGTTCAATGAGCTCAGAATCAGTGTATTTGAACAAAAGATCATCATGAATGAGAGACTGGCGTGGAACTATGCAAAACAAGTGAATCAAACGCTCAGCAGCATCACCAACGTGAGCCCGAACTGTGTCTCGGCCAGTCGAGGGATCAAAAATCGCAAGATTTACGTAGGAATTGGAATAGGATGAGTGAAAAAGACCACAGAGACAAACTGATTCAGGTGCCTTCCAAATCTTGAGTATGCGATATAAATCGACAAGGTGATCAAGAAAGCTACCGTGCTTGTGCCAGCACTCTCCGGCGCCCACAGAACGCAAAACGGATATTAGACCAGGCAGATTCTCGTTGACGATTCCAAGCTCGCCTATGAGGAAGGGACGGGCCGATTCCAATAGGGTTTGGAAAGAATCATAGTTTTGCGATAAGGATTGGGAAGATGGCATGGCTGGAAGTATATCTGCGAAACAATGGGAATTCATTTATGAATACGTGATATTCTTGTTTTTATATAGGAAAGAAGCGGTGAACAAATTTGATCTTATCTTTTTTATTGCGAAATTTCTTATCTTATCGGGTGAGAAATTCAGTACATATGATTCTATTTCTGATAGAAATCCTTTTTCATACATCATTCATATATCTATCAACTTTTAAGAAAAAAACAAATTATATTATACAGAATCTTATATAAATTTACGAGAAAAATAAAATCTATCACATATTCATCCACTGATATTTATTTTAGTTAAATGCTTTTCGAACTTTTATATTATATTTGACGTTACTTTTAACTAAAATATCTTCTTCAATTAAAGTCAAAACTTTATTTTAAACTCTGTGGATTACATAATTATTTCCAGCCCTACACCAAAATTTGAGGTAAGTTTTGCATCATTTTAAACTAAACTGAAAATCATTATACCAAAACGTACATCAAATGAACTGTATTTAATCATTTTCTTCTCTCTTTTTTTTCTTCTTAATAATTTATTTATTTGAAAAGTTATTTCTTTATTATTTTAAAAATACATAAATTACTAAATAAATAATAACGTTAAATTAATGAAAGTTTATTTTAATTATTTTTTTGTGTGTTTCAATTTTAAATAATTCATTAATTATTATTTTTTACATTATTAAATTTATTTTAAATGTAAATAATAATATTAATCATAATAAGAATTATAAGAATAAAAATAATAAAAAATTATTGTATTTGCACCATTTCGCACCAAAATGGTGCAAACTTCTTGTACTGGGCATTTTGGACTTAGTATGAAAATGAATTGGCATTTTACATTTGGGTAATTGACACAAAACGTTCCTACCTTTGACATGTATTGTGAAAATCGTCAATACCTTTCATTTCTTGGCATTTATGTCCTTACCTTCCACATTTCGTGCGCCGAAGGTCATTTTCACCATATTTTGATGATTTTACTCTCCATTCAATTGAAACAAAAAGAAAAGAAAAGAAAAGAAAAACAAATGAACAAATTGCAACTATTGGTCCAAACTTTTTAAAAAGTACAAATAACCTACCAAACTTCACCTTCTTCCCACAAATTTCACCTTCTTCCCATCAAATTAATTTGCAACAAAATTGCCCCTGATTCCATAAATGAAACGCTTTCCGGCACTAAACTCAACCGCCACTTTGGGACCATGATTCACCACTTTTGGATGGCCAAAACCACCGGATCCAACCACCATCAACCTCGCCTCATTCCCCTCTACAATCTCCAACCAACCACCAGCCACAAATCAACAGGAAGAAGCAGGAAATCCAACCCTAAAAACAAATGTCGCACACCCCTTTTCTGCCGTAAAATCTATCTCCGGCGACGCCCATGGTCGCGCTTCACCAACAGACGATAGCCTTCATCTAGGCGATCAACATCAACCAATAATGCACCAATTCGTTTGATATGAATCAATTAAATCCGGCGGTCGCGATTTTGTAATGGCGATTTTGTGGTAAAGGCAATGGCGATTGTGGTGGGTTTGGATGGTTTTTTTTGTGTGGTGGTAGTGGTGTTGCAGTGGAGGTGGTAACAACACTGGGTTTTGGTCGATTTTTTGTGCAGTGGAGGTTGTGGTGTTTGGGGCAGGTGATGGTGTTTGGTACGGTGGAGGGGGAGGTGGAGGTGGAGGTGAGTATTTGTCGATTTTTTGGACGGTGGAAGTGATGGTATTTGGTGGTGGTGGTGCGGTGGAGGCGACGACGGCAGTAGTTGGTTTGGAAGTAAAATTGTGCGTGGGAATGATTTTTTTGAACATGAATTTCGGTCGATTTTTTTACGTGTTTTGGTTGCTTGTTGGTATAGAATTGTATAGGGGACGAGGAGGTGTTGGTAGTGTAAAAATCCAGTGGTTTTGTCGACGGTATGGAGGTCGAACTTGACAATTTCCGGTGGGAGCGAATCTTGGGAAGAAGGTGAAGTTTGGTAAGTTATTTGCACTTTTTAAAAAGTTTGGTCCAATAGTTGCAATATGTTCAATTATTTTTCTTTTTTTCTTTTTTTCAATTGAATGTAGGGTAAAATTGTCAAAACATGTGAAAAGGATTTTCGGCGCACAAAATGTGGAAGATAAGGGCATAAATGACAAGAAATGGAAAGGTTGGACGGTTTTCACAATACATGTCAAAGGTAAGGACGTTTTATGCCAATTACCCTTTTACATTTCTTAGAATTTTACGTTTCCTATGACGATTGCCGATTGGGTTTAGAATGGTCTGAACTGGAAATAATATTGTAGTGCAGTTTCGTATTCGTTCAAAACTATGATTTTCATGTTCTTGTTGCAAACGTCAAAGGACATGTTCTTATTGCAAATTTCCTGTTCGTTCTCTTGGCGCACTGAGCCTGCCAAACATTTTAGAGATGGATTGCAAGGGTCTGAGAATGATAGTCTGATGCAGGCAATGGATGGTGACGGTGCACGACTGTACAATGATATATTTAGAGTGAGATAAATATAAAAGGTTGAAATATTTGTGATAAATATATAAGAATCATGGATGAAAAAAACAGGCTACCTATTTTAATTGTCCAAGGAGATTGATTTGGAAATATTTGATGTTTTTATTTTAATATATAAGATTTTTATCAAGAGTAATGTTACAGGAACCTGCTGGGTTACCTGTAGCATTACCCGACCCCACGCCCCCCACTCACAATAGGGGGACCCGCCCCATTATTTAATTCACCTCTGGGTCCCCTAATTGTGAGGAGGGCAATGGGATCGTGTACCTAGGCATGCCTTTAGCAAATTCCTTTTCATCAATGGCATACAGTTGGTAGGTGTAATTGATAGGTTGCGTGTTTATTGACAACTCAATTCAAGAGTGTTCAACTTGAGTTTTAGCTCTATCTAGCTTCGTTTGACCCCTATTATTTGTGTTGTGAATATCAATTTGTTGTGAAAAAGATAAGGGATTAAGCCATAATATGAAGTAAAGATCACAAAAATAAAATAATGTGCACAAAATGAAGATTTTACTATAATATGAAGAAAGAATACAAAGATTATGTGTTTATGATTTGTCTAACAACTTATAATTTATTCTAAATTATAATGAAGAGCCAACTATATATATGAAACAAATAAGGGACGTCGAATCCCTTATAGTAGAGTTGTAGATGAAGTAGAACGTAAAAAACATGCGCTATGGATCTGGCGTCGCGATGCCGGCATTTCTGCCTGCTTTTGGGCTCTCCTCCTTCCCAAAAAACCTTCCAAATGTATTTTTCTTCGTTCCAAAGTCTTTTTCAAGTCCAATACAAATTCCTACTGTCATTGGGCTTTCAAATAGAACTTCAATTAGAATTCGACAAGTAAACTTGAATAGGATCTTACAATTACATTCCAAATAATATTCTAATTAATGTGCACTGTAATTAAAACTCTCAGTTATTTTCAATAAAGAATTCGGGTTACACCCAAATTCTAACAATTTGACGTTATGATTTTTGAAATAGTGTTTTATTGGAGAATGTGTGACTGAAAAAGAAAGATTTTTTTTAATTTATTTAATATCATTTTACTGGAGAATGTGTAGTTAAAAAGAAGATAGAAAAAAACGTATATTAAATAATATGTGGGGCATGTTTTCATTTTATAATATTTTTAGCCAAGCGAATTATGACACAACTAAAATGTGACAACTCATTACATTCATGCTTCTATTTTTAACAAAACGATTTTATTCTTATTTAAATTTGATGCATCATTTTATTGACCCAGGTAGCGGGTTTTGCTTTATGAATTAAACTATTTATACACAAAAAGTGTACACTTTGATTGACACTTTGCTATGTATCAAAAATCAAAAATGCTACACTTACAACGTTGGGTTACAACCACTCACAAGGAAGGTGGGCCCCACGATTAAAATAATAGTGGATCTCACCTCCTTTGTGAGAGGTTGTAACCCAATGTTGTAACTCAATATAAATTTTGCTACATTGCCCAAGTTGATTGACAAAAGGGGGGGTGCCCAAAT
>CAIGRO010193691.1:0-15667 GCA_903798355.1 Fraxinus baroniana
GACAATACTATGTTATTTCTTTTACTTGTATTGGACATATTTATTTTGCTCGTTGGATCTCTACGAATTCATTTCAATCAAGAATTGGATATACTAACCAGTCTCATCTTTACGATAATAAACCTTACGATGGAGTATCTAAGAAAACGAATATTATATATTAAGTTGACAATATCTAGGACATTCTAGATAATTAACTTTAAGTAGCGCAGTCTCCAATATGTCTAAAAAATATAGGGGACACCCTTTTGAGAAAACATATTGAAAAGAATTTAGGGGGCGTTGGATTGTCAATATTTTTCCATAAAAAATGTATTTTTTTTATTTAATTTTCTATTTTTGTATTGTTTGATTGACAATTTTTTTCACGAAAAGTATTTTCATACTTTTGATTAGGTGATCATATTTTCTTTAAAAACAAGAAAAATATTTTCTTTAGGGAAATGTGATTTTTATTTTCCATATAATTTACTCTCTATTTCTCTCTCTTATCTACCCACCAATAAAAGTTCGACAATTATAATATTTTTTAGGCTGAAAACTATATCAATGACTCATTTCCAAACAAATAATTTCTAGATAATTTAATTGTCTATGATTTTTTTTTTTATTTATTTTTTTTTTACTCACAATCAAACTCACCCTTACAGTAGTAAACAAAAATGTAAAAAATTAACCTTTTAAAATATTCTCCAAAGAAATCTTCCGACATTGGACGACAGTAATCTGAGTGCCATTCCAATTTCGACGTTCAAAATAGGAAATACGATGTGATAATATAACAAAATGTGACAAGACTTCTGTGAAGAACCTTTCTTTCTTGCCTTCTTCAAGACGAAATCTCATTTTTGTTAATAGATAAAATTTCACATTGATTAAAGAAGAAAACATAAACTAACATATAAAAACTTCTACAACTCCTCTTAACAAGATTGACCTTTTAAAATGAAACTTCAAATTTTAAAAACATTTTAAGATGGAACCTAAATTTTAATATGATATCGAAACTCACTAATTTCCAATGAGCAATTCGATTCGATTAGATTAAGATTCAAATTATGAGTACGCAAATTTCAAAATTAATTTACTTAAATGAGTTACCATCTTGTTCAGAGATGCTTAGGTATATAAGTCCATATCGAATAAAGATGAAAACATACACCAACATATAATGACTTGAACTACTCCTTTTAACCAGGGTTGACATTTTATGATGAAACTCAAAGTCTTAATAATATCTATAGAGCCAACTAAATTCAAATGAACAATTCAATGTGTTTAAAGCTCAAACGAGTTACATCTCATGGAGGCATAATAGTATGTATCCTACATGGTCAAATATAAATACTTTAACCAAGCAAATATCTCAGGGAATCCAGCCAATGAAACTAAAGAAAATTTAGCCAACAAAAGAAAGAACGAGAAAAAAAAGAAAAGAAAAGAAAAAAAGCTACTGTTAACAAACTCGAGTACAAGACTTCGAAAGCAATCCGTAGTTCCATAAAGAGCCAACTTCCTGACAAAGTTTTTATAGAAAACGCACTCTTAGTATATAGTGTATACACGAATTCTAAGTAATGCCAAAAAAAGTTTTAAGCTGTGGCAGCCGCTGGAAGTGATCTGTAGCATGCTCTCTTAGCTGCACGAACAATATCTTCCACCTACCCATTTCATCATGACAGAAAGGTCGATATTAATAGTTTCAAGTCATCAATCATGATTTAAACATTGTGATTGAATGAAAAGCTCATGGAATCTATATAATCTAGATATTAAGCCTCTGCCTTGGTGCACATTTTTCCTCCCAAAATGCATTTTTTATCACATCAAGTGGGCCACCTTGTATAAAAGGTGTGGTATTACTTTGTGGTATTTGTGGCAATTTTTCCCTTTTTGCCCTTGTTTCGTTCTTTTGTGCATTTTTTGTCCATTTGACAACTGTTGATTGGAAAAAGGGCAATTGTGAAAATGTAAAATCAAAAGACTGAAATGGGTACAGTTAATAGTCAAATTTGTGTAAGATGAAATGGTGTCATTTTGTTTGCAGCGGTCAATTTTCTTCTAAAAATGATGAGGACAAAATGCGCACCAAACATGGGCTGAATTAAAAGAGACTGAGTGGGTTGAACTGGAACCTGCGGAAGAGCCATTCTCTCGAGATTAGCAGCATAAGGCATGGGGACATCTGCTCCAGCAATTCTCTCAACTGGAGCATCAAGATAGCCAAAGCTATCCTCAACAATTGAGGTGCTGCAAGAAAAGAAACACAATACATAATTCTCAAAAGATTCATTAACATGTCATGCCAAAATTTAGCTTAATATGAATATTCATGAGCTTTTATACACGTGAAATTCTATATAAAATAATAAAATCATGTGATACTCAAGTACACAGAAGCCAGACCAGATTTCAGCGCCAACTCCATGTTGAGGAAACCCTTCTTCGACAGTTACCAACCTATTTGTTTTCCTAACTGAAGCATTAATTGTGGGTCTATCAAGTGGCCTAATTGAGCGCAGATTTATGACCTGTGAGGACAGGAAGAAGCAGGTAAACAAAACCGAAGCACAAGTACAGACCCTGAACTCAGTGCTTTCAAAACTAAACAAAACCACTCATATAGAATATATATAAAGCATCATTCAATCTCAGTTGATAAACCTCAGCATCTATCCCATCCTTTGCAAGTGTCTCAGCAGCCTGAACAAGAACAAAGTTCCATTAGGAGACGATAAATAACTCAAAATAGCATATTAGGTTACGACTGTAGAGTTCAAAGAAACTATAGAATAAGAGGAAATGAAATTGTCAGGCATATAGAGGAGAATTGTGAAGGTTTAATCCCACTAAGAGGGAGACTTGCTAGGATAAAACTTTATAAATCTACTAAGAGAGGTTATCAAATCATCATTTAAAATATCTATTTCTGTAATGAGTGATAAACTAGTGATACAAATGTTGAACATGAATTAAACAAACTTTGTATATATAGAGATGTCTCATAAAGCTTAAGCTTAAATCAAAATGCCCAAGAATTGACCCCCTAAAAATTATATGAAGCCTTCAAATTTCTCTCTTAAACTTTCAATTTGTTACCCAGGCCTCATGCCCAGCCGTTCTCTTACTTATTGCCCGCTTTGGAAGGGTATGTACTCTCTTACCCATCACGTATTTCTTTCAAGTCCCCTAAAATTCGAACTCAAAACCTCTACCTTATGAGAAACTTAAGGAAAATCCTAGTACCAATTATGCAACATAAGATAACGGCCGGGCACAAGAACTAAGTCGTTACACAATTGGTTTGTAATCCATACTGAACACCTATGAAGCATGGACACATATCGAACACGCTGACACATGATTATTTCGAAAAAAACTATTGACATGACACGCGATTAAATTTTTTAAAATTCTTCATTTATATAGTATAAATTTAGTTTTATACTCGTTATTAATTTTTCTAGTCAAAATCTTTTCAATATAAGTCCATATTTGTTATTTAATAATAACTTTAAGTTAAAAATATCTAATAATTCTAATAAAGAAAAAATAACCACGGCAGAGTGTCGGAGGAGTGTTGGTATCCAACAAGTGTCCGACTTGGACACAATACTATACTTGAAGTATCCGTGATACAGAGCTAAACATGTTAAAAAGCTAAAGAATGCATGAAGACAGCCAACCGACCTTGAGAGAAAAGCCCACCATCTTTGAAAACGCTGTAATAGTTACATGTTTTCCTTCTCTCTCAATCTGTACATGCCAAACGGAAAAAATGATTAGCATATGGCAGTTATGCACAAGGAGGAGGCTAATCAACTCCATACCATTATGTAAGATGCATGAAACATACTTTAGCTTTCCCTATAGGGATGCAAAATCCAGAATCAAGAACTTCGGCTGAAACAGGGAAAGCTTCACCATACCTATTATATAAATTATATATTGCATGCCATTAGAATTAATCATGAAATTTAGGAGCTTTAACATAACAATTGATCAATTAGTGTCAATCATGACATTAGTCAATATTGGATCCTTACAACAGTTCATTTTCAAGGAAAACAACAGGATCAGGGTCTCTAATGGCAGCTTTAAGAAGTCCACGAGCATCTTCAGACGAATATGGGATCAGCACTTTCAAGCCAGGGCATGAGCCATACCATGCTGCATAACACTACATGATACAATTGTTAAAGTACAATTTTCAGCAAAATGACAAGTTATAGAAAATACCAAGCCATCAGAGATAATAGCATTTAGAATGAAAGGCATTCGATAACATATCACATTGTCCATAAGAAAGTCACACAACTAACATTAAAAAGTGATTAACCAAGTAGCAAACCTGGGAGTGCTGGGCTCCAACACCAGCAGCTGCACCATTTGGCCCCCTAAAAACAATAGGCACATTAATATTGCCAGCAGACATGTAGTTTGTCTTAGCAGCAGAGTTAATAATGTGATCAATTGCCTGCAATCAATATGTAAAAGCAACATCAAATTAAAAAAAAAAATGGGGTAAAATAAAAAATTTACAGACTAATGAAGATCATAGCCGCTATAATGGGATAAAAGAGTATTTTGTAACCTCATTCCTGATCCATCCAATTACAAGAAAGAGTCTATCAAATGAATTTCAATTTTCTTGACAACAGTCAGGACAACGGTTTAGAGAATAGAGAGCCTGACATTCGTGGTCACCAGCTTGTTAGAATGTCATGTCAAATGTACGCTGTAACAAGGCAGTATCTAGACTACAAGTCACTTATTTTAAGGGTAAATGGTGATCAACAACCTGCTTACTGGGTGAAGGAATTGCCATTATTACTGGCAGAGGCTTCATTTATTTATTTTTCATTTCAAAAGTTTCTACATCTCCTGTGGGGAGTTCCGACTGTTTGCTCAATGCTTTGGAATATACTCACTCAAACAAAGAAAATCTAGAAACAAAAGATACACGAAACCTGCATTGCAAAATTAAATGTCATAAACTCAACAACAGGTCTGAGACCATAAAATGCAGCACCAACTCCAATCCCTGTAAAGCCAGCCTGCAAATCAAGTGAGCTTATAATTCTTAGCGTGGATGAAACCAATAAAAATTAATGAAATTGAGCCTTAAAGGTCACCATGCTAGATAAAGCGAAACAAAAATTTTAATTATCTGATCATTTGAAATGCTGAATTATCCAGCAAGTTGCCACTAAGTTAATCAATTGAACCTCTGTGATTGGTGTATCAACAACCCTTTCAGGACCAAACTTCTGCAGGAGTCCTTTGGAAACCTGAAAAATAGAAGCTTCTCCTGATCAATATTTGATAATCAATTGATTTCATGTATGAACAGACTATTAGACATACACGCATACAGAGAGAGTGGGGATCTAGAGAGTTAAGCAAGCCTAACCTTGTAGGCACCTTGATATTCCCCAACCTGAAATTATAGAGGATGATGAGAAGAAACAAATAACTATATTTGGAAAAGTTCACGTGTAAACAATTCCCCACCTCTTCACCCATCAGAAAAACGTTGTGATCTGTGGACATTTCCTCATCAAGAGCAGAATTTAAAGCTTCTCTTACAGTCATCTGCATCAACTTGCAGTTTTCCCCATAATGTAAATTTTGAATCACTTAATAGCAGGACTATACAATATATACATTCCGTTGCCATTCTTCATACAAGTGTGCTATCAGACTAGAAATAATAGACATAAAAATGAGTTTGGATCATGGATGGGCTTTTGCGTCTAATTTTCTAAAAACAATCATTTTGAAAAGGATTGAATCTACGAACATGACAATAATTTTGAAACATTTGGCCAGATTATTTTAAAGCCCTGATTCAATTTAATCATAACAACATTACTTTCGCACTCGGAAGTTAAAAGACACATTTAGAAACGGAAAAAAATAAGAGACTTTGCATAAAAATGAAGGTAGTTGATAATCGGCTAACGGAATCAAGTACCTGCTTAGCTGAGGAGGAATAACTTCTCAACGCTAATCCTGCAGGCTTTAGAAACTGGAAAAACAATAATTAAAAGATAAAAAGCCTAAATAAATAAATAATAGCAGAAATTAGAAACTAAGTCGCAAACTAAATTACCGGAGAAGTAAAGATTGGAGCATCAAGTTTGTTCCTCATAATCCTCAACATCTTCTCTTCTCAGTTCTTTCACTAGAAAAACAAAAATTAATGTGCAACATAAACAATATGGAGTATGAACTGAACAAATATACGGTACATATAGCTCACGATTGTGTAATATAAACAAGTTGTGACGATAATGATGAAGTAATTATTAGCAGGTAATGAAAAAGAAATTAGAATCCATACACTATTAATTTGACTGAAACAGGTAGAGAGTAGAAATTAGCAAACTGTGTGGGCGTGCCTCTGGACTGATCTTCGTCTCCATCTCCTTTTGACAATGGTGCTACAGAATCGGTTGATATTTGTACGCGTGTACTCGTGGAAAAGCTGAAAGTGTGTGGCGGGGCCCACTCGAGTTGCAACGTGTTGGGAAGAACGAAGGACAAATCTTGATCATTTTCCGTCAGTCTACAGCATTCTAGGAAGAATAATGCTCATGTTAGGAGCAAAAGAAGTTCCACATCGATTAGACATTAAAAATAGATAAGTTTATAAGTGTATGATAATAGGTATGAGACCTTTTGGGGGTAAAGTCCAAAAGCAAATTCATGAGGGTTTATGTTCAAAGTGGACAATATCATACCAATGTAGAGATATGTGGTATTCATAAACCCAACAAGTGGTATCAGAGCCAGGGCCAAAAAATTTAGCCGGAGGAACGCAGTGGAAAAGCGTGGTGCAGGTCCCCTAATTAGCCTCACGATCTGACTAAAAANGGTATTCATAAACCCAACAAGTGGTATCAGAGCCAGGGCCAAAAAATTTAGCCGGAGGAACGCAGTGGAAAAGCGTGGTGCAGGTCCCCTAATTAGCCTCACGATCTGACTAAAAAATTATTCGCGTTTGAGGTGCCTTGTGTCGAAAGTCTTCCTGACATAAAAATATGGTGGTCAGGCGGCGGGTCCCGTTTGGTTGAAGGCGACGGCAATAAGGCGGTACAAAATGATTGGCGAATGTCCGATGGGTTATCGTTTGAGAGGAGGCCACAATGATGTGGTCCTTCGTTTGAGGGGAGGATTGTTGGGAGCAAAAGAAGTCCCACATCGGCTAGACATGTGAAATATGATAGGTTTATAAGTGTAGAACAATATTTCCATTGGTATTAGGCATTTTGGAGTAAAGTCCAAAAGCAAATTCATGAGAGTTTAGGCCCAAAGTGAACAATATCATACCAATGTAGAGATATGTGGTGTCCATAAACCCAACAGCTCATACTACAATGTGGGGTTACAACCTCTCACAAGGGAGGTGGAGTCCACCTCCCTTGTGAGAGGTTGTAACCCAATATTGTACATGTAGCATTGTTGTTCTAGGAAGGTAAAAGAAACCTATATAATTTTTTTTTTCCGTCCTCCCGTGAGGTGTCTTTAATGCGATTGGTACGTTTTTTTATTTTCTAACACTTTTATGCAGCATTATGAAGTTTAATAGCTCATTTACTATAGTTGCATCTAGCAAGTAATCAACTCTGAGGATTGAATATTGTCAAAGAGACATGCCTTATTTAAGTTCATAAAATTTTGACAAGTTCGCTATTTTTCACGGCTTTTTGAAATTAGTACTACATGCGGAAGCGTTTATGAAATTCTGAATTATGTAATAAATAAGAATGATATTTAAACAAACATATCATGTATATTGAATAATAGTTGATTGTTGTAGAAAAATGCACAATACATTTATTTTTATAGACAAAACTATTCCATATCTGGTACTGTGCATTTTTTGACAATTCCCAATTTTTACCCTTGGTGGCCCCCATTGCCTAAATTCTCGTGCAAAATAAGTTTATATGAGTATGACGATGTAGTTTAACGTGAAAAGTTTTTGAAAACACATTCAATCCTGTGAAAGTAGGGGTGTCTACGAGCCCGAGTGGAAAAAAAAAAAGCTCGAATCGAAACCGAGCTTTTTTTTGGCTCGAGTCGAGCCGAGCCTGGCCTGGCCAAAAAAATTGAGACTCGGCCCGAGCTTTCGCCTTGAGCCTTTGCGGGCCGGGCCGTGCCGAGTCGGCTAGATTTTTTTTTTTTTTTTTTTTTTTTACATTTTAAAAAATTAAATTTTGTACATTTTATACGTGTTACCGTAGACACCGGAGGTGTTAATAGATCGTGAGCAATTTTTGATATAATTGGAATTTTTTTTTTTAAATCCAAGTTCCATTGAAATTTTTCCAAGTGTCGTTTGTAAAATGCAGTTGTACGTATAGCATTGTTGAAGAATAGAATACATTGAAAACCCTGAGGTACGTGAAAATTATACAGAGACTCTCTATCTTTTATAAAACTACAAAAGCCCTCCTAGACATTAAAATAAATATACATTTTTCATTTTATCCTTTTTGTTTGTAGTTAAATCCAATTCCTTTATTTTTAGCTTATATTGAAAATTAATTTCATTTTCTCTTTTGTATAAAGTGAGCTCAATAATATTTTTGGCAACATTACCTTTTCTTGAAAAAATAAACAAAATTCATCCAATATTTTGATTAGTAAATGAAAAATAAAAATTAGAATCCAAACTTGGAACCGTACGAAATACCAACTTTTGTTGCATTTTAAGCAATACAATAAGATTACTTTCAGAAAATTAATCATTTTTGCCTGCTTTTGCAGGCAGATTTAAGTTTTAATTTATTTTTTTGCACCGAGCTGGACACGGGCCATTTTGGCCCGTGTCACGAGCCGGCTCGCATAGCTCGTCAATGTCCCAACATGGGGCTCGGCCCAAGCCTTGGCTCGGCTTTTTCCAAGCCGAGCCCGAGCCGTGCGAGCCCACGAGCTATTTTGCCACCACTATGTGAAAGCTCCTTTTTTTGTTCATTTTCACGAAAATCTCGATTTTCAAACTCCAACGCTATGTGGCATTCCAACGCCCCCACCACTTATCAAAACACATTTTAAACCACTGTGTGTATGTGTATGCCATGAACTTTACTCCAAAATCACTTCTAACTCGAAAGCACACGTGGATTCTGAAGACCACAATTTTGATTATTTTTCCTTGAAAAACGCGAATTTTGCATAAAATTGATAAATAACCATCGTAACTCCCCCAAACTGATTCTCAACACATTCTAAACTAAGTGGGATCATGCGTGGACTCTTAAGGAACTCTTAAGGATCTCTAGGGATGATGAACGACCTAACACGCCTAAAATGGACGAAAACGTGAAAAAATCTAATCTAATGTATAAAGCAAAATGGATAAAAGGGAATAATATGTTGGGTTGCTTCCCAACCAGTGCTAGTTTATAGTCTATAATTAGACTATACCGGATTTGATTTATTCTGGCGGTTTGAGTTGAACGGTGGATTTATCCTTGGAGAATTCACCACTCCAGTAGTGTTTCAGCTGCTGTCCATTAATTGTGAAGTTCCCTTTTTGTTCATGGTGAATCTCAACAGCCCTGTATGAAAGTACCCTTGTAACTGTATATGGAACCGACCACCTTGACCTCAATTTTTTCGGGAAGAGCTTGAGTCTAGAATTATACAACAACACTTTCTGCCCTACTGCAAACTCTCACCCCTGAATGTGCATGTCGTGCCATCTTTTAGTACGCTCTTTATATAGTTTTGCGTTTTCATATGCTTCCAGTCGGAATTTCATCCATTTCATTTAGTTGAAGTAACCACTTCTCACCCGCTGCCTTCAAATTAAAGTTCAAGCTCTTGACTGCCCAATATGCTTGGTGCTCTAACTCAACTGGTAAATGACACGCTTTCCTAAAAACCAACCGTTATGGAGACATGCATATGGGTGTTTTGAACGATGTCCTGTAGGCCCATAGTGCGTCGTCGAGTTTCTTAAACCAATCTTTCCTCGAGGAGCTTACTGTTACCTCTAGTATCCTTTTTAACTCCCTATTAGAGATTTCAACTTGCCACTTGTTTGAGAATGATATGGAGTTGCTACACGATGTCGGACACCATATTTGACCAACGATGACTCAAAATGTCGATTGCAAAAGTGTTTGACACCATCATTGATTATAGCTTGAGGAGTGCAATAGGGTGAAAATAGTCTTCTTTAAGAATCCAAAAACCACTTTAGCGTCGTTGGTTGGCAGTGCTACTGCTTTAACCCATTTGGAGACATAATCAACGGCAACCAGTATTTATTGATTTGAAAATAAAGGTGGGAACGATCCCTTGAAGTCTATTCCCAATACATCAAAAAGTTCCACTTCAAGGATGCTATTCAAAGGCATTTTGATAAGTACATTTTATACACTTATTTTGGTTTACAAACATGGATAATTGTCAATAAATATGTGAATAAGGCTTAATTCTGTGTAATTTGTGTTTCGTAAGCTAAAAACAATGAACGTGGTGAAAATTAGGAAAAATAAGAGAAAAATGACTAAAATGAAGAAAAATCAAAGTTTGAGTACTCAAGTGCAAATACTGAAAAGTCATGTCGATCTCACGATGAAGATTTGAGAGTGTTAGGCATCAAATGGATAAGGAAATAAGTCAAAGGGATGAAATATAGTCGAAGTACTATCACATATCAACTTCCATCCGAAAAAGTTAGAACCATTTTCGGCATAGAAAATGTTCGAATTTGAAAAACACAAAATTCATCCCCAAGGCGTAAAGATCCAAATCCATCACAGGGACAAATTCCAAGTAAAATACTTAGTCAAATTTCTAACTATGATGGCACTAAGTCACACTTAGTCAGCCAACCCGAATTCACACAACACACGCACGAAGTATAAGGCAACAATATATAAATAACACAATCTTTAATAGGAAACCAAACTTGTTTATTACTCAACAATAATACAAGATACGAGGGAAGACACTGAAGGATCACAACACTCTTGTGGCTCAACAGGTCTGGCATTCAGAATTTATAGACCAAAATCGCATGCAGTTGACATCTCGTTTGTTCTGATCAGCATACTTTTTCATCCGTCGGGCAGCCTTTGCAAGACCGTCCTTTGCCTGGTCCACCATCTCCTATTTGTTTAGAGCAAATCGAAAAGCAACTAGACATACACTGCGTCCCCCTTCCTTCACAATTTCAAGAGGCGACTTGGGCATATGCCACATAGTTAACTTTGCAGGACACATCTCCATTGCAGATGATTGATGGAGATTATAGTAAAACTGAGCCGTATCCAATAAGGCAGCTTATCACATAGTGTCTGACTTGCGTATCACATAGTGTCTGAGATATTCCTCCAGCAATGCATTGATCCGTTCCGTCTGACTATCTGTCTGTAGATGATTTGCTGTTGAGAATTTTAACTCAGAACCCATCATGTTGAACACCGTAGTCTAGAACTTGCTTGTGAATCGTAAATCCCGATTGCTCACAATATCTTCGGGCATTCCGAAGTATTTCACTACAATTTTGAAAAACAATCCAGCAGCAACGTCCGTTGTACACTCGTGCGGAATTGGAATGAAAACTGAGTACTTTGAGAATCTGTCCACCACCACCATAATAGACTTGTACCCATCAACCTTTGGAAAACCAGCAATGAAATCCATGGAAATCGTCTGTCAAGGCCTTTCTGGAATCGGCAAAGGCTGGAGAAATCCTGCATCTTTCTTCCTTTCTGTTTTATCTTGTTGGCACACCAAACAAGACTTAACATATGCCTCTACCTCGTCACCCATCTTTAGCTAGTAATACGATTTCAAGAGCAAAGCCAATATCTTCTCAATGCCCAGATGTCCTACCCATAATGGGTCGTGCGTTTTCTTCAACAATATTTGCCTCAGTCCCCTACTTGAATGTACATACAATTTGCCATCCTTGGCATAGATCAAGCCATCCTCGATCCAATACCGCCTTACCAAGCCTTCCCTGATTTTCGATAGCAACATAGTATAAGCAACATCTTTTTCAGCCTACTGTCTGATTCTGTCAAGAAAATCCGATTCGACTGTCATCAAGGCCAAAACATACGCTTCCACAAACTTTTAACTAAGTGCATCTACAACCTGATTCTACTTGCCCGGCTTATGAACCCACGTAAAATCAAACTTAACTAAAAATTCCTGCCATCTCATTTGTTTTGTTGGCAGCTTCTTTTGGGACTGGAAATATGTATTGGCTACATTATCTGTAAGAACAGTGAATTTCGTTCCCAACAAATAATATCGCCATGTCTCCAAGCAATGAACAACTGCAGTCATCTCCTTCTCATGAGTTGAGTATCGCTGTTCTGCATCCTTTAATTTTCGCCTTTCAAAAGTGTGAATGGCCCTCCTGTACTAATATACCACCAATGGCATGATCAGATGCATCAGTGTGTACTTCAAATGGCTTTTCAAAGTCCGACAATTGCAGCACTGATTCCGTTGAAACATCCTGTTTGAGCTTCTCAAAAGCTCGTTGGCACTTTTCTAACCATTTCCATTTTCGATCATTCTTCAGTAAATCCGTTAAGGCGTTCACTTTCTTGGAATAACTTTAAATGAACCGCCGATAGTAGTTAGCTAATCCAAGAAATGAACGGAGTTCAGCAACCTTGGTTGGGCTCGGCCACTCCATGATAGCCTTCACCTTCTTTCCATCCATTCCGATCCTCCCTTGACTGACCTAGTGTCCCAAAAAATTACTTCCACTGACAAAACTCGCATTTTTTCTTCTGACATATAATTGGTGTTCTTTAAGCCGTGAGAACACCTTCCTTAAGTGATTAATATGATCACCAGTGATCTATTGTAAATCATGATATCATCCAAATACACGACCATAAATTCATCCAAGAACTCATACAACACATCGTTCAACAAATTGAAGAACGTGGCAGGTGTATTTGTAAGATACAAGGACATCACTAGAAATTCAAAAGAACCATACCTCGTTATACATGAAGTCTTTGATTCATCCCCTTCCACTATTCTTACTTGTTAATAACCTGACCGCAGATCCTGCTTTGTGAAGAATGAAGCCTTTGCCAATCTATCAAAAAAATTAGCTACATTCGGCACCTAATACTTGTTCTTCACCGTCACCTTATTCAGAGCACGATAATCAACGCACATCCTCATGGAACCATCTTGTTTTTTCTGAAATAGAACCGGGGCACCTTAAGGAGCTTTCGAAGGCTGAATGAATCCCGCATCACGTAAATCATCAAGCTACCTCATCCACTCTACCAATTTTGACGGAGCCATTTTGTATAGGGCCCGTGCTAGAGCTTTTGCACCAGGTTCGAGTTCAATTTTGTGATCGATAGCACGACGGGGCGGGAGTCCTTGGGAGTTCTGGGGGCATCACATCACCGAACTTGCCCAAGACCCTTGCAACTTGATCAGGCACCTCCACAACCTAATCTCCACCAACGTTGCAACAAATGTCATCTCCCTTTTCTTTATACCTGCCTTTAGCTTCTTTGCAAATTGCATGTCATCCTGAATTTGCTTTCCTTTATTCTTTTCAAGATATCTTATTGGTACGAAACACGGACTCTCTTCATCTGCAATGTATAATCCATTCAAATGTGGTACCACAGACGCCTTCGCCTTGACAAAGAACTCAATACCTATGATCAAGTCGAAATCATCTTATCCAAGGGAATAGTCATCATAATGCACTTTCCCTCCTATTCGCCCCACGAAGGGTGACTTCAGCAGATCCCTTCACTGCCTCCCGAACAGTAGTACTGTTTAAGGCCAACTTTAGTAAGGAAACTTCACTCTCAAGGGCATCAAAATGAGCCTTTGAGTTATCCGCCAGTTCTATCAAATCCTTCATAAACGAAGATTGCTTTTCATCGACTACGCTTGCAAACTCCTCGAATTGAGCCCGCAATTTTGTATGTACATCATTATGTGCATGTACTTGTACAGCCAGACTGACTGCACTGTCGGTCATAGGAACACCGACGAAATCCTCCAATGCAGAAACCCGATCCTTGAGATTCTGATTTGCAACCATTTCAATAAATGAAACCCAACAACTGCAACAAAACTCTGATACCAATTACCACAGGGACGAATTCCAAGCAAAACACTTAGCCAAATTTTGACCTATGATGGCACTAAGTCACACTTAGTCAGCTAACCTGAATTCACACAACACACGCACAGAGTATAAGGCAACAGTATATAAAGAACACAATCTTTATGGGAAAACCCAACTTGTTTATTACTCAACAACAAATTATAAGGCAAGAGTACATAGAGAACACCATCTTTACAGCAAACCCAACTTGTTTATTACTCAACAATAATACAAGATACGAGGGAAGACATTGAAGGATCACAACACTCTTGTGTCTCGACAGGTTTGGTCTTTAGTACTTATAGACCAAAATTGTATGCATTTGACATCCTTAACTGCCCAAGAATAAACCAACCTAGTTGGCCTCAAAACTGCTAGAAACTACATCCCTCAATTAGTCCTAGCAACTATCCACACTTTCCACTAGTTCGGACTGCGAAAATCACCCCAACACATGTGCCAGACATGTGCTCCAATTGGACACCCAAATTTGTGGACTTCAGCCCACTAACAGCAAGTTGGATAAGCCTATGTCTTATCTGTCTACAACTCATTGCCCATGAGCAGCAAGCTGCATCAGTCCATGCCTTGCTAGGTTGCAACAATCTGATACCACCAAACTGAAGCACCTTTCCCACATTTTCCTTGCTTTGAATCCGAATTGTACACCATCAACACACCATTCCCGCAATATCCCGGGATGAGTGCAAGGTGTTCCCATGCCATCGCGTATGTCAACTTTAAGGGACTGACACTAGGCTAGGTTATAAAAAAATAAGAAACATGGATGAAGAAAAAAGCCAAATGGATGAAATATAGTCCAAGTACTATCACATATTAATTTCCAGTCGAAAGGTTATACTTCAAACTTTTCTTTTATTTTATTATTATTATTTTTGTCTAGTCCCGAACTGTTAATCTATCTCGTATTTGCACTCTCGCGTTATACTTTTTCAGATAATTGCATGATTTTGACTTGGTAAGGTAATGAAACTTTGCAATGGATAATCTTTACATGGATGATGAAGATATATTTGGAGGATACCCGAGTTGTTATAATTGATACGCGATGCATTGAAGGGTCGTCGGACCGACTTTTCGTTGCTTATGGATTTAAATTGTGGACTAGTCATTCCACCTGATTGGAGTTCAACAGTTGAAGAAGAGCAAAAAACGAGTGAAAAATTAATCACTGTGGAACTAAATAAGGATGAGGCGATCAATAGGGAGAAAATCAACTCACATTTTTCTGATTTTATTGATTGACCAAAAATTTGAGTATGTGATTAATCCTGACTAGGAGACACAAATATATATAGTTGAAGTTGAGTAGGATGGAATAGACAACTCCTATTATGTTGAAAATAGCAAGGAAGATGCGGGGATGTCAAATGAAAAATGGATCAAAGCCAAAAGAAGAAAAATGAAAAAGGCATCAAAAGCCTTCTTTAGGTGCCCGTGATCAGCCGCCATAGAGTCAAGCTATAGACTATAAATTAGTGCTGGTTGGGAGGCTACCCAACCATTCTT
>CAIGRO010193695.1:0-10847 GCA_903798355.1 Fraxinus baroniana
TTGATTATTCTCTCTGTCTAATCAGTAGTTTTGTTTTTCAAATATGATGATTACGATATCTTGTTGAATATCATATATTTTTGGGACTTTATATTTAGTTTAGTAGACTTGTATTGTAACGTTATCGTAACGTCTTAATCTAAAATACTGTAAAAAAAAATATATATTTTAGTTTATTGTGATTTCACTATAATTTAGTTGATATTTAAATTTGTAGTAGATATAGTTTGTTTTAAATTTATTGCTTGTAAGATATAAATATATATTGAATTTAATGAACTAATATCATAAAAGTAGACGGACAATAAAATATACGGCGAAACCAGCGATTTAAAATCGGACAAAACCGTTAGGTTTAGGTTTGAATTTTTCTCAAACCGATTTAAACGATTTAGTTTGAAAATTTGTCAAAAATGAATAAAATCGAATCGTTTACACCCCTAGTCCCAAATCTCCTAATCACCCTATGTCTATATTTTATTTTAATGTTTCTTTTTTCCCCCAAATAAGCATTTAAAAATACGTGTACCATGAAATGACATGCGTATTCCAATGTTATGATGATGGAGAAGGCCGGATGCGATTGATCGAAGGTATAGCTGATTACGTGATGGTAAAATCAAAAGTTTTACGACGAAAGAACTTGTACTAAACCAGGTGAAGGTAACAGATGGGATGAAGGATATGGTGTCACAACAAGATTATTGGAGTACTGCGATAGTTTAAGAAATGGGTTTACTGCTGCTTTGTACAAGAAAATGAGATATGCATATAGTGATAATTACAAGGTATGGTGATGTTCCAGCCTCAAAATCTATGTTGCCCGACACAAACTATTGAGCAGGGATTTGTATTTTATATTTAAAATTTTTATGGAAATAAGAAAATTCGAAAGTACTAGGAAAATAGAGATCGAGTATACACATTTGTTATTCCTCACTCACTATTGGGTTTGAGCAGAACATATGAATCCATAATGAAAAGGAGAAGCCTTCCACCGCACAAGGGAGTCTATTCTTAATCAATTCACACAGCAGTTATTGCAAAACATACCTCAAAACCAACATATCTAGATATCCCAAAATATGAAATTTATGAAGATACTCTTGAATCGAGTTGCTCCACTGCAGAAACAACTTCACTAATGCTTTGGAAATCTCTTCTTTCCTTCAGAAGAATCTTGGCGAAGTTAAGAGCTTTTCGTTCACACTCTGCTCGTTTTTTAGCCTCTTTGATGGATTCAAAATCTGCAACATGTCGATGGGGTTGTTAAGAGGACGTTTTAATCAATGGTGTGTGTTTATCATCTTCACTCATTAACTATCCGCAGTAATAAAAGCATGGAGCAGCATCAAATGCAAAATGCATTAACTACATAATTCTTATAGATCCACCCAAATGCTCAAGTACTTGAAAATGACAATAAGCTTTGCTGTATTCTTGCTTCCCCACCCCCCAAATTTATGACCTCCAAATAACCCCATAACAAGAACAATATTTGGTGTAATACTCACTCGTAAATAATTGGTGTCAGGAATTTTCTTCACTTTTTATGCTTTATTTTTTTTTTTTTTAATTTAATTAGAAGAAAGCTCAATAAACATATTGGAACACGATTGAAAGGAAGGAAGAATTACTGTTTCATTCTTTCTCGACAACTGTATATAAAGGAGCAATAAAAGCTTGTGATGTACAAACGCTGATCTTATGATATAAACTCTACACCAATCAAAGACATTGCAAGTATATGATATAGGAGAGAAATAGCAGAAGGTACAATAAAGACGCAATGTTGAGAATCTGATTCACAGAGGAGAAAAGCCCATCTAACCTTATCATTTTGGCGGCACCAAATCCAAGAGTGTCGTGGAAAAGTTCTTTCATATATTCCTGTTTTACCAGCAACTGTACATCTGGATTATTATAAATTGCTGGAAGATATGCCTCTCCAGGACCATCCTTGTGTTCATCCCAAAGAGCAGTAAACTTTTTATAGAAGAGGTTCCAAGTCTCTGTTATAGTCTTCAAAATCCAAACTTTATATGGCTGCACCGAAGAAATTTTTACTGATAAGCTACTGAATCAAGATGAGTAATTATTTTCCTGGACATCCTTTGATTCTTACAAACGGACTAACAGATTGAATGGCATTAGTTCCATTAGAACATGGACAAGAACACACCCATTCCTAACAGGCATAATCAGTTAGGAAATTTTGAAAGCAAATTTGACATGGAAGTTTCAGAAGAAATCCAAAAAGGTAAATAAATCCCAAATCTGGCCCTTCTTATTACTACCTCGCTAATAGGAGGTTACTGGGCCCTTAAATCATGTTACTTGGGGAGTAAATGCAATGAAGCACGGAAAAAGAGGAACCAGTTAGGACACAACTTTCTCTTCAGTGACAAGCGCTGCATTTCTTTCAGCTGACATTTGCATCCTCTACAGCTGAATT
Organism: Fraxinus baroniana; assembly: GCA_903798355.1. Lineage (NCBI taxonomy): Eukaryota > Viridiplantae > Streptophyta > Magnoliopsida > Lamiales > Oleaceae > Fraxinus > Fraxinus baroniana. Next base: position 2,456 of record CAIGRO010193695.1, read on the forward strand.
TATCAAAGTTAAAATCATCAACTATGCTGATATTTATGATCTAAATAGGAAGTTGCAGAGAGTTGAGCCTACAAGGAGAAATTGTCTCCTGACGACAATGTTAGATATTAATACACAAATGTATGTCTCATCTCCCTAGGGGCAGTGCATAACTATTTATGATCCCAATACACATACAAACACACTATTTGTCAGCCAGATTTACAATTAGCCCATGTTTGGTGCACATTTTGGGAGTAAGAATGCATTTTACTGTTAATGTGACGGGGAATATGTGGTTGAAAAAGAGGGAAAAGTTATTGATGTGATGGAAAATATTATTTTTATTGAAGAATGTGTGGTTGAAAATAAGTACAATAATGAGAATGAGAAAAATAATATGACTCGGGCTTGCTCTATCCTAATGTCATTTTGGGCAAACAAAAATACTATTCACTTTGTATAAATGTCAAATGACCCCTTTCCAAAGAAGTGCCTGATTCAAGAAATATTGATGCTTTGCCATACAAACGCAAAGTGAAGAATAAACAATCAGAATAACACTCGTTGCCTTAACAAACAACTTGAACGTACTACTTTCAATGTTTAACTGAAGTGGTCATACCGAGGATAAACAAAACGGCCATTCCAATTTACTCCAGAAACAAATTTGTCCAAGAACCTCACTAAGAAAATTGAATTTTTTACAATAAATCTTGCTTTCAAACTAAAAATAGGGCACAGGAGACTTACGCACCCATGTAAATCACACCCCAGAAATTTATTAATTTCAAGCACTTCCCTCTATCATAACATGGACAAATATAAGTAATTTATTTACTATATGCATGATAATACTAATTGGAATGGAAGCAATCCAACAAGCAAACTATGAGAAGGAAAATTCTAGAAGATGCCATTTCTATGAGGTTGGAGAGAGAGATTGAGAAAACTGAATAGACGACTAAAGTTTAGAAGTAAAAATTCAAGCAAAAACATATACTGGCGAAGCAAAGAGTTACTGCAGAAAACTTAAGATAGTAATAAAATTAGTGGTGATGAAAAGGAATGTGCAGTCAGAATATACCTTTCGATCATTCCCATCGACAGCATGTCCATCTTGTGCAAAGTAAGCTAAAATCAAATTCCCAACAAAAGCTCCAATATCAAATCCCATTGGCCCATAAAAACCAAATTCTGGATCAATAACTTGAGTTGAATCTTCAGTCACCATGACAGAACCTGTATGGAGATCACCATGTATAAGAGCTTGGGCTCTTTCACAGAATCTGGAAGGTTACCAAAGAAATATAAGGAAAAATTCCGCATTTATTGAAAATTAATAAAATGCAGTATAAAGAATCAAATTTTGACACTGCAGATTACTTGGATTTTAGCTCAGCAATTTCAAGCTTCAAAAGGTTATCCTCCCGAACTGCTTCGGCATCAGAATCAAGATAAGGAGATGTCCAATGGTTATGTTCAGACACTTTGTAAGGGTCAGAAAAGACAACCTGCTCAGTGAGTCTGCACATCTCCACATTTCCGCAATATTTAGCAACTGCAAAAGCATTGAAGTACTAATGAGACATGCATATCCAAGCATGTAATATAGTTAAAATTCACTAACAAGGATGAACAGCCTAGTATATATGTTCTGACTTCCTACACTACTTGTACTTGATGTAGGAGCTTAAACTCGTCATTATTTTTTTACATCTAGCAGAGAATGGAACCCAGGAAGAAAACTAATGCTGGATTAGAAAGGGAGAAGAAGATGATGAGAGGACATGAATGGAAATGATAACGGCGTTGATTAGAAAAGATACGGTGTGAAGGCCATGAAACTGAGGCATAAAACAAAAAATCGACATAAGAGACGGACAAATTAGACGCCTTTGGGGGTCTGCAATTACTAAACAAAAAGCTACCGGCAGAGTTTTCACATTCTAAGTTATAAATCAACCTTCTGATAAACACTTGTAGTCAACTGTAGATCTAGTACAACTGTTAGATGATCATAAAAAGGTAAAAAAGAAAAAAAATGAAATTGTGAATCTATTATTAAGTAGTAAATACATACCTGCACTTTTATGATCTGTTGTCGTAAGATACAGAAGGGACGTGTAGAATAGAGTTTTAGCCATATAGTCTGATATATGCTCTGCGAGCAATGGATACTCAATCCCGGCAATCAATCCCTTTCTTAAGATTATATGAGGAGGTTCAATGTACCGCATACCAATTAAACACATCGAGTTGTCAAAATGGTAAACCTCAGGAACTTGGTCAGGACACAAGCGACCATGCTCTTTTAGTGTTATTGCTTCAAAATAGGCACGTTCCTTTGCCATTGGCCATGACTCCCCTATACAACGAATATAAGGAAGAGCCTGCAGAGATTTATGAACAGTTTGAGAAGGAACAGTATTCATAGTTTTCCTCAAGGTCATTGAGAAATGATATTTGATCTATATGAAAGATGCCTTCAACTCTTAACATCTACCCAATGACACACCTTCAGATTTTAAGGAACTTGATTTAGAAGTTGTTCTATATATTAGACACTCCAATATGTAATATGTTAGAGAATTATATAGCTTTCTCCGGTTGATTAAAACTTCGGCGAGCCAGATTTTTATCACGAAGGTTTGCTAGAGTAAGATGATAATATAATATTCATATTATTGAAATCCTCATTCTATAAGACATTACCTAAAAAAACAAAAAATATGTAAGAAACTCCAAGAATGCTGGTGTTGTCTTCTTTTAATTTTAAAGCCTCCTTTACTACCCTCATAAGTCATACCCTTAATAGCCGGTCCCACTTTCTTCTCTTGCTTCTTATTTTGCAAATCAAAATAAAGTCAGGAAGTTCTGCCACAAATAATTCTCCTTCCAAGATAATGTAAGAACTATATACACCAAATGACCAAAACCCTCATCTTTCTCAATCAACGCTAGCTAGCTAACATGGCTATACAAAATTCAAGAAGATGGACGAATTTTAGCCCTTCGGTATTAAGTCTGATTGATGGAGCCATATCTTGTAATCAAATCTAAGTAACGTCATCTGTCATTGATTTTCAACATATTTTCTTGAATTAAGCCATTTGTACTTACCCGACCCCACCGCCCCTCTCACAATGTGGAGGGCGTGAATAAAATAATCATCGCCCCCCATTGTGAGGGGGAAGCGTGGACCGTGGACCGAGTAATCCAAAGGGTAACCGAGCAAGTACACGTAGCAAAACCGTATTTTCTTTTCTTGGGAGCTTAAATGTGTCGAGAACATGCCGAAAAATGGCTAGCAAATAAAAATATATAAATAAAAGAAAAACTTTTTACTCTAGCGAGTCGATCCAATTCTAAATAATGATTTGAGAACACTGATCTTGCTACCTGTTTGATAACGAAGGAGCCAGAGGGGCTAATAACGATATACACAAAATTGAGATTTCCATCGCCCACTTCTTCAATTTCCAGCTTATCAAACTGGTTGCCCAGCTTATCAGCCAATACTGGAGTTGCCTTCACGTACTCCACTAATAACTTCTCGTCCAGTGGCCGGAATCCGTCAGAAGACATTTCCTAGTGGCGGTCAGCAGCGGCGAAGAAGTACACAGTTTAGATAATAATTGAGGAGAGGACTGAAGACCTCAGGCTATGAAATGTGACTTTGGATTCGAGAAGGGTAAAAATGGAAGAATATAATTGGTAAACGAAAGGCAAGGTGAATCACGCTGTATAGACTTTTGGCCATTTGGGCACTACAACAGGGGCGACATGATTTGCGAAGTTCATTGAATCTGGTCATATTTTAAATTTAGTGCCTCGTTTGGAGGAAATTATAATGAGAATATAAATAAAATAAGTTTTACGAAATATTTAATAAATAAACAGTACCAAGAATAGGGACCTACATATTACAAAAATTAAAGAATAGGGACTTAAGTGTCAAAACATGAGGTTATAGACCTACTTGTTATATTTTCGATAGATTGGTGACCATTCTACAATGCCCTTCCTTACATCTATAAATTGGAAAAATTGCACCATTCGCGCCCGTGTATTTCTCAATTTGTAAATTCATCCCCAACATTTAAAATATAACAATTTAGTTTCTCATATTTCACTATAGTTACACAACCAGTCACCAAATAATGAAATTGTCCAAATCTAAATTAAAGAGTTACGTGGATCTCAGGGATTTAATTTTATAAAGCTAAGTTTTGCACTACAACTTGGATTGGTGTAAAAAAAAGTTGAAGTGAGATATTTTTACGGGGTCGTTTTGCAATTTAACGAATCATTGTACAATTTTCATCTATGGATATTGATTGTAAAGTCTAATAAGAAAAATATGCGACCATCACTTCACTCTTTTATTAAAGGTAGAAGACTGACTTTGATACTGAGGCATTAGGTTGGAGATAATGTAATTTTTCCTTCAAATAATTTATGAAAGAGAAAAAAGCAACTTTTGGGACATGATTCCTTGAGCACTGGAAAACGTGCTTTTCGAACCTTACTTTATTTCTCAAAATATATTAAAAAAAAAAAAAAAAAAAGGGTCACATACCAAGTAAATTTTTTTTGGATAATGATGGTTGTACACCATGCCATACACCCACAGTACATCATGATGTACAAGCATGATGTACATGTAGCAGTTCTCCAACACAACTTACTAGGTTGATAATTGATTAGAGATGGCAAAAAAATCCAACCCGCGCCACCTCGAATGGGGTGAAAAAAAACTTGTCCCGACGGGTTGGCGGGGCGGGGATTGCCGCCCCGCCTCGGGTGGCGGGATGGGGCGGGCCGGGGCGAGGGTGCCCCGCCCCTCCTGTTAAAAAAAAATAAAAAAAATTGAACATTTTTTGTTTTCATTGTTTGGTTTGGATATTGATTTAGTTATTTTAAGTATTGTTTGTTTTGGATTATAAAATTTTGAATTTGTATTTAATTGAAATTTTTTGGTTAAAAAAAAAAAAAACTAAATGGGACATTAAACGGGACAAGAATCCGCCCTGCCCCGCCTTGCCCCCGTCCCCGCCCCATCAAAGACGGGGCGGGACGGGAGTGGGGATTGGNTTAAAAAAAAAAAACTAAATGGGACATCAAACGGGACAAGAATCCGCCCTGCCCCGCCTTGCCCCCGTCCCCGCCCCATCAAAGGCGGGGCGGGACGGGAGTGGGGATTGGCGGGGCCCCGTCCCGAACCCGCCCTGTTGCCATCACTACAAATGATAATGTTGTATAGCATGGTGTACATGTAGCAACTCTCCAACACAACATCTTTAATAGGTTGACAAATGACAATGTGCTTCAATAGAGATCAAAGCATAGTTGTAGTCGAGTTCGCGATCAAAGCACGTTTTATTAACAAGTTAGAGTTTTATCTTTGTTCATATCTAGAATTATAATAGCATTAAGAATTTATTTTTGTCAACTTTCTTCATCTCATGAATAAGGTTTCATAATTAACTCATTAAAGTTATACTAATAATTGTTTAAATTAGATCGTTGGTTTCGCAATAAAATTTTAAAATTTCTAAAGTTTTGTTCAAGTCGTGATATTTTATTTGAATCAACAAGTTCAATTGTGATATCTGCGTAAATAATTACATTCACTTGACTTAAGATCTTATCCTATTTCAAGAATAATTAGATTGATTAGACATGATATCTTAATTAATTTGGGTAAAATGACACCTCTCTCTTTAGTTTTCTAAAATTAGAATAAGAGGGTGTTTGGTTGAGATTAAAATTAGATTTTTATTAGATTGTGATAAATGTTTTTGAAATGCATGGTCGAAAAACCGTGGGACCCTTGAAAGATGTGCTTAATACTTTGACCTAGATTAAAATTTGATTTTAATCCGTACCAAACATGACATAAATTTGCATAAAGTTCGTCTATTGTATTTTACACGTATAGGACTTAGGTCCAAGTTTGTAAACAATAATAACTTCTACGCCACTTTTTATACAAAATACGTATCTTTTTCTTTTTAAATAGATAATCTTGAGAGACTTTTGGAGAATTTATTATGTATATTTACTATGTCCATATCTATTTATGCAATGAATTTTGTCCCGTTACTCTAAAACATGCATCCTTGCATGCTGAAATGACTCGATATTTCGATAAGAAACAATAGTACCACGTTACCCCGTTGAAATACGAAATTTTTGTTCCTTAAACAAAACATTACATCCTAAATCTTTTTCTTGTCCCCATGAAATTTCCATCATTTTTGGAAATATTGAATTTGGTTCTCCAACCACAAGTCCACAGCCCAAAGGTGGCGGCTACTCAAGAATTTAATTTAGTAACGACTCTGAAAACCAAAATTGAATGACAATTTTGAAACTACAAAGGTTGATCATGAAACTAGACTAAGTTGTGTCCCGATACTTTAGTTTTGTTCGAATTCAATGTACAAATTTTGTTTCCCCAATTATATAAACTACCAAACAACAAGTAATTATTAAAATTTTGAGTGTCGAAGACAAATTTGTACGATATAAAACAATCTAAATCAAGTTGAAAACCTTATTACTCTAAGGGCGTGTTCGGTAGAGATTAAAATTGAAAAATTAGCCGTTATTATTGACTTTTATTAGATGAGTGAGACCCAATAACGACTATATTTTCAATTTTAATCGGATTAAAATCTATACCAAACAGGCTCTAAATTCAAGGGTGGGGGTTGGCATACGAGCGTGTTCGGTAGAGATTAAAATCGGATTATAATTGAAAAACTAGCCGTTATTGTTGACTTTTATTAGACGAGTGAGACCCAATAACGGCTATATTTTCAATTTTAATCGGATTAAAATCTATACCAAACAGGCTCTAAATTCCTAAACAATCCTATTCCCCAACAATATCTCTTACTATAAATTCCTAATCAATTCTTTTTTCTCACATTGAACTCTAAATTGCTATTAAACAAAATAAAGTTTGATTACGAAATTTCCCTAAAAGTTGAGTCTAATAATTTTTACTCTTTTATTTTCTCTTTTAATGTCTAGTCCCGTGCAACAAACATTCCATTCATAGAAAAATTTATTTCATATCGTTTACTTCAAATGACAAATTACAATTACAAATAAAAGTCACGTAAACTAGTGAAGACACGATCCTAACGCTATAAATTAATGCGTTCGAATTCCCTTAAATCATAAACACGAGATTGGCTACAATCACCACATATTGATATGGCTAAATTGTACCAATTTTTCACAATCTTTTTTCTTATTTTCTCTATGATATTACTGAGCCAGGATTTTTACACAGCCGAAGCCAGCCGGCCACTGCAAAAGACTTCGGGCTTGAATGAGAAGCAGCTGGCTTTGGAGCCGGTGGAGATTTCCGGGCCAAGCCAGGGAATAAGAAACAGTTTTAATGGCCTGAAGAAAAATTCAGTCAGAATAGTTAATTCTGGCCCTAGTCCGGGAGATGGACACCACTGATAAAATGATAGCACGTTTGGGAAGGGAGATCTATACAGAAAATAATTATATTAAAAATAAAAATAAACTCTTATTTATTGTTGTATGTTTTAAGTGTTGCTCGGTACCGTGTAATTAATATACAATAAATTTGAAAGTAGTATGCTCGATCGATTAATAAAATGTGTGAAAGATTTGCTTGTTATTTTGAATGCACCAAATTTTAACATGTTATAGTTAGTTATAGTAATGCAACGAGGGTGCATGATGTGTGGTACAATTTTAAGACTTTTTTCCCATCTTGTTGGAATAATTTTGTTTAGGGTTGGTACGATCTGATTTTGGAATAGTAATGCAACGAGGATGAATGATGTGTGGTACAATTTTAAGAATTTTTTCCCATCTTGTTGGAATAATTTTGTTTAGGGTTGGTACGATCTGATTTTGGATAGAACTGAACCGAATTAAGTATCAAGATATACTATCCCTACAAGGGGTACCAAGCCCTTCAAATAAACAATATCTTACCGTTACAAGTTCAAGTAAGGAAAAAGAACAACCACCAAGCCCTTCATATCGTGATATTCCAAGCATAGGTGAAGGGCATGAAGGATTACAAATCCCTTCAAGTGATTTGTATGTATTGATCTGTTCACCGCCCAAGTGGGGGACAAAAACGGTCAGGCCTTTTTATCGGTTCATATCAACATGTTCCAAGTATAGGTGAAGGACATGAAAAATTAACAAGCCATTCAAGTGATTTATATCGATATGTTCCAATCCCAGGTGAGGGACATGAACTGCCAACCTAGTGGTGGCAATCGAGCCGAACGGCTCGTACTGTAGACGCCCACGAGCCGCTCGGGCTCGTCAAAAAACGAGTCCGAGCACGAGTCGAGCATGGGGCTTGGTAGCACGAGCCGCTTGGCTCGTGGCTCGCCTATTTTAT
>CAIGRO010193745.1:0-13115 GCA_903798355.1 Fraxinus baroniana
ATAACTGTTAAAGTAAAAGAATAAGAAAGCTTAATCACATGTTGTGTTAGCCTCTCACTATTTATAATAAGAACTTAGGAAACCCTAGGTACTACATAAAAGACTTAAATACCCTTTAACAGTTGACATGTAGGACCCATTTACAATATTAAACACGAACCTGATTCACGCTTACAAAGAGGCAATGGAGTTTATCTGATGCCACTATGAAGGATCATGGTTATGTTGTTATTTGGTCATACCGTGTTTGTTAACCTGAGGATGTACACGTCCTTGTGATAGAGTTTCACTAGCTTGTTGGACAGTGGCTTTCAGTCTTGCAGGAAATCAATGATGATTACTGTGTTTTAGTCTTGTTGTTCAATATAGTTGCAGATGCATAAATCTGGAGCTGGAGAGTTATAACATTTCTGGCTCATCATAATAATTGTCTCCCATCCCAATCCCCATTCTTGTTTGGTGTGCTTGTCCAAGCAGAATGCAACTCATCAACTGTGTCAACTATGGACTGATTTTAATTGGAGAGTTAATCTCAAAGCTTCACTAATCCTTCTGATGTTCTTCATCTGAATTTGAATTGGTAAATGAAATAAAAGATGAGATAAGAGTTAAAAATGATCCTAATACAAAAACTTAAAAACCAAATATAGCTAGCATAGAAGTGTACTGCTATGAATATCCTTTTGCCATTTTCTTATTGGTTTTTGAAGAATAGAAGTCTAATTTTTTTTATTTTTTATTTTTTCATGAGAGTTGAACAACATTATTCAGCTAAAAATTGTTTTCTATGTGTTTTCACAATATATAGGCTAACAACTATTCCGGTCTTGTCATGTATGGAATGAACAGTGGTAGGAGGGAGACAGAAATGGGCTTTTCTCTTTTCCAGAACCACATCCAATTGCTTTTAGAAAAAGGAATCATCCAGTTTAATTTCAAAAAAACTTGGAATACTGTGAAGGGACCAAATCCCAAATGTAGAAGAAAACTGCATAATTTCTTGATTTACTACACAGAAATGACTTTGAATTATTTTAACTATTTATAATCATTATGGTTACTGCAACAATTTATAGAAGTTTCCTAGTTAATTGAATAGCATGGTTGTTGGTGAACAAAGCACTGAGTCGATGTCTCTGTGTGTATGCTGGGTTTTCAGATGTTATCCTTAATTCTCTATTATTTACTGTTTGACACTGAGCATGTGTTTGTATATTACAGAAAGATCATCACGCAGTTGATATCCTTCTAGCAGAAATCGATATATATGAGCTTTTTGCTTTCAAACACTGCAAGGGAAGAAAGGTCAAGCTCGCTCTTTGTGAAGGTACATTGTTTCTGTTCTACACGCAACAGATTGCTTTTTGTTTTTTTGGGGTGGTGATTTTGGGTAGTTATTTAAACCCTACTGTGAAGTTGTTTGGCATTTAAAAACTCATCCGACTGAACTAAGGTGACCTGCTGCAACAAGGATAGAGTGGCTCGTTTCTTGTTAGAAGGTTTTTTTTTTTTTTTTTAACTTGCATACAATTTTTTTTTTTTTGTATTCTAAGCTGTCCTTTGCGTTCTCATGCAAATTCTTGTAAATTTTAATACCAGAGCTTGATGAGCGCATGAAAGATTTGAAATCTGAGCTTCAGTCGTTTGAGGGTGAGGAATATGACGAAAGTCATAAGAGAAAAGCCGTAGATGCATTGAAACGCATGGAGAGTTGGAATTTGTTCACTGATACTTACGAGGTTTGCCATGGCATTCGTTCTATATCTGCCACATATCAAGATATTTATTTATTGATATATATATATTTTGAAAACTGAGCACCTCTTGTTAAGATATATGACTGATACATTATTTCTAGAAAATGAATTATAAATCTGACAAACTTGTGGGATGCAGGACTTCCAAAATTACACGGTTGCACGTGATACATTCCTTTCACATTTAGGGGCAACATTGTGGGGTTCACTGAGACACATGGTATCTCCTTCCCTTGCTGATGGAGCATTTCACTATTATGATAAAATATCATTCCAGTTGTTTTTCATCACACAAGAGGTAAAAATTATAGGCTCTTATCAAGTTGTCTGGAAATATTGGAAGGAAGTTTTTTTGAAACTTATCTTCACTCTTGATTTGTTCGCGCAGAAAGTCAGACATGTTAAACAGTTACCTCTCGATCTGAAAAGTCTCATGGATGGGCTTTCCTCCCTGGTTTTACCTTCTCAGAAAGTGATGTTCAGTCCTCACCTGTATGTGTTTTGTAATTAATTTTCCTTCAATAATTTCAAATAATTTATTATATGTCTGAGTTTCCATTGAACTTCACAGACCATTAGTGTTTGTGTGTATGCTTGTCCAACAACGTACTTACGAACCGAAAAGATACCATCTCTATTGTTAACATCAATCTTTTCCCGTCTTTCTTCTCATGTAAATGTCTTTTATCTGGCGGGGTAAACCGATTTACCTTGTGTTAGTACCAACTCTGGACTTGTTTTATTGGTATGTTTTATATAGGATGCCACTATCAGAGGATCCTGCTTTGGCAATGGCTTTTTCAGTGGCTCGTAGAGCAGCTGCCGTTCCATTATTGCTTGTGAATGGCACGTATAGAAAAACCGTACGTTCTTATCTCGATTCTTCCATTCTTCAGCATCAGCTGCGGAGGCTGAATGATCATGCCTCTTTGAAAGGTTTGGTACCTAGCCCTCTTTGCTCTTTCTTTTTTCATTTTTTTTTTTCTGAAACTAATTATTTGCCCATAGAAAGTCATATAGAAAGTGTGTATTGCCTCATCCAATATGAGAGAATGGAGAAACAACATTGATGCTTCTCTGAGATAGACATGGTTATCTCATTATTGTGAATAGCTTGTTGTAAAAGCATTCATAGTCATAGTTTATCTCACGAACATAAACCCTGCAGTTGCTGGCATATTGTGTTCTTTGCCACTAGTGGAGACAGTACTCTATGACGTTAATTAACTTTTCGAATGTCAATGTCTTGAAGTTCATACAGATTCTCCTGACAAGTTGGCGGATATGAGTGGATGATGAATTAATTTGTGGGTGTTGATCCTGATCTTGCTTAGAATGATTAGCATTTACCAGGAGTAGAAATTTTTGGGTGAGGGCGTAAATAACGCACATTACTTTATCATGGGGGAAGTAATATGCATACTCAGCTAAAGTAATGGACTCGTGCCCAAGGAAATTTATGGCCTGTAAAAAACCTGATTGTCTTAACATGAATTCACTGATGAACAAACACACGAGTAGTGATGTATGGGAGTTTAACTTGCATATATTAGGGGAACTGAATTTGGCATCAATATTGTTCAATTTAGCAAATCAGAAGTTAATAAATAGCGTTCTAGGGTTAGATGCTAATGTTCTGCTAGCTATATTAATATGTTTTCTTTCATGATGTAGGATCACATGCACATAGCAGGTCTACGCTGGAAATCCCTATTTTCTGGTTCATTCATGGTGATGCACTGTTAGTTGACAAGCATTATCAGGCAAAGGCACTTTCTGATATGGTTATTGTTGTTCAGTCAGAGCCGTCATCCTTGGAGAGTCATCTGCAATGCAATGGGCGGTCACTTCTCTGGGACTTGAGGTTTACTTATCATGTCATGCATGATTAGATTTAGTAGTGATGGGGGCTGCAGCAACGTGTTCTCCACTTTTTGTTAGTGTAATTTTTAAATTTAGGTCAATGATTATAGGAAATTCGCAGCTGCCTTGCTGGAACTTGTAGTTTCAGGTCTCATGCAAAAAATTATAAATGGAAATTGGGATGTTCTATTCCTAAATTTTTGATGTATTAAGTTGAAGAAATAGGTTTAGAAAGGGAAGGGAAAGGGAAAGGGGAAGAGACATATTTGCGGAATCCTTAGTCGCATGTGAAGAATTTAACTTCAGACACCACCTTTTGCATGGCCTATTCCAAAGTCCTTTCAAATGTTACTTTGATTTAGGTCCAGCCTAACTATTGCATTTCTCTGTTTAAATCAAGTATTACGTTGGTATTTCTTTTTGACTCTTTGAGCTGCCTACCCATGATGAACTGCTGGCCCTGGTCAATGATTTTGTGCCCAATATGTGTTCTATATATCCCATAATGTGACGAAATCAACTATAGTATTTGAGTTTAGTACCTGTAATGAATGGAGAAGGTGACTGTCAAACAGACATTTTGAGCTTTTTTGATTAATGGGCACATATGCGTGTGTTAGGGAAACACTAAGTTTCTAGTCAAAGTCACTTCAAATTTATCCACAAATTTATAACAACTATCCACTTATTATCTACACATTTTGTGGGAACCACTACTCCTTTCATTATAAGGAGATTATACTGAAACCCAAACATTCACACAGTATGTAGTTGTCGTAATTTTGACGTCCTTTGAGGATGTTCACTCAACAAATTCCATGGAATTTGGTTGGAAATATAGTACTTCGTTTTGAATGGCCTGTTCTTATTGGACTTGTTAGAGAAAACATTTGAAACTTCTATGGAACTTGTAATAAATCATAAAGGCTGATTTGTTCTTTCTTACAACAGGAGGCCTGTAAAAGCTGCACTTGCTGCTGTTTCTGAACATCTAGCAGGGTTGCTTCCTCTTCATCTAGTGTACAGTCAAGCACATGAAACTGCCATTGAGGTTGTAACTTGTACACTGCCCTTTAACTTGTGAAGTGTGATACTCCTAACATATTGCTATATGCTACTGTTAAAAAAATGAAAAAGAAAAGGAAAAGAAGTTGCGTAGATCTGAAATTGAAATTTTTTTGGAAAGATTATTTTGTGGGAATACATGTTTATGTAGTTTCAGAGGCATGCTTCAGTTTGATTTTATAATTATGAAGTTAATTTTAGGAACTTTTGAAAGTCTTTTCCAAGAAAACATTATATTGTATGATTTGCCCTGAGAAATTGCTTTTTACTAGAAGAGGATTTTCATTTGCCTCTTGTTTTTGTTTCCGTTAACTAAAAAAGAGATGAAACTTTGCTATGTGCTATCTATTGTTGAGATCTATTCCTAGTATAGCGGATACAAAGGGGCCGTTAACTGCCAAGGTCTTCCCTGGACTCATTTGGCTGTGTAAATATATTGCAACACTTGACAGATTGCCCTTTGAAGAGAGAAATGCAGAATTACCTGAATCCAATATCAAGGAGACTATTTAGCATTTCATCTTGTAACTGCATGTATTTGTATGGTGTACATATATTATATGCTATCTCTCCTAACTGGGAATTAGCCCCTATTTGACAACCATTATTTTCAAACTCTTTTTTCTACACACTCATTTTCAACAACACATTCACAAAATAAAATATTCTACACGTAGACCAAAAACTTTTCCATACTTTTTTTTGAACCACACATTTTCCTAAAAAACACTATTAAGAACTTTGTTTTCCCCAATTAATGATTGTCAAACAGGCTTAGGGGTGGAACATAGGTCGACTTTGTTCAAACTAACTTGATTCATGCTTGTTTTTTTGATGTGCAACAGGACTGGATATGGTCAGTAGGTTGCCATCCGCTGTCTATCACTTCTCAAGGGTGGCATACGTCTCAATTCCAGTCTGATACCATTGCTCGGAGCTATATACTCACAACTCTTGAGGAATCAATACAACTTGTTAATTCAGCTATTCATCTTCTTGTTATGGAGCGTACATGTATCCTTTCGTTGCAGTAATATGGTCTATAATAGAACTCAAAATCATTTAACAAAGAAAACTCATCTGTTAAATTTTATTTGAGAAAACTTATAATTAGAAAAAGATTATCCCATATTCCTCTTTATATTATGCACAAGAAGATACTTGAAATTGCATTTATGCAGTGACTGAATGCATTGTGCAACAACTGACTCGGAGTGCTTCACACTATAGATATAAAAATTCCATTGGTGCAGTTGGTTAGGTTTTGCTGTGTTATCATTGCCACTATCAAGAGCACCTGCCATTTCCCACGATACATTGAATAGCTAAACAGACATATTGGAAGGATTGCATGGTGACTTCTGCCCCTGTCGAAATGTTATATAGCCTATGTTTGGCCCCCATTTTTCCAAAAACTAATTTTCAACCACACATTCTCCCATAAAATATTTCCTTATTTTTTGACCATACATTCTCGAACAAAACACTATTCCAAAATACATTTTGGCCATAAAATGGGCAAACAAGAGCATAAATTTTTTATTCTGAACAAACTTGGGGATAGGTCATTTTTTATTGGGTCATGATTTAGGATTTTCACCAGTTTCCTCGATAAATTAAAGACATTCTCAATTTGTTGAGTGGATTTGGATTCAGAATTAGATTCACGATTCCTTTTTTTTTTTCTTTTTTTTTTTGGGATTTTATGTTGAGAGTTTCCTTTTCACTGTTGAAACTTAATGAGAATTAGCGGAACAAACTTTCAAGCTCTTTCAATCCCAGGAGCGTGATTTGCTGAACAAATATAACTACGTTGTTAGTCTGTGGAAAAGAGTAAGTTCTGTTTAAATGCATTATCTCGTGTATTGGCCAGCACTTCTTTTCATCACTGGTCTGTCGTACTGTTTTGATCCTTGTAACTGTATTTTAGAATATCATTGTGGTCTTCTTACAGATTTCAACTGTTACTGGGGAACTGCGCTATGCTGACGCCTTGAAACTGCTGTACACTCTAGAGGATGCATCCAAAGGGTTAGCACTCAAACTTACCTTTTTAATGTATCAACCAATGACTTTTGGCGAGGTTTAGAAGTAGGTCCCTGTAGATAACTCATCCTATTTTTTAATTTAATTTAATTTATTTTTTTGGGGGACGGCATATATAATCCTGAGTTGATACGCTTAAATTTCATGTTTTCTGTTGCTGACCTCTTTTCCAGTGTGTCCATTTCAGTAAAGTAACTTCATGTCTCCTACATTCTGGGTTATCTCACTGAGATTTTTTTCTTTCTTTCTTTTTCTCGCAGATTTGTAGACTATGTAAATGTAACTTTATCCAGTCTCCGTCCAATTCACTGCACTAGACAGAGGAAAGTCGAGGTTGAGTTTGATATGACCACAATTCCTGCCTTTTTGGTGGTTCTACTTGTACTCTGGTTTGTATTAAAGCCAAGAAGACCAAAGCCGAAGATCAACTGATTGTTTATGTTGGCATGCTAATATTGCTAGACACCTTAGCGCAAATTTGCCTTCGGCACCATAGGAGAAGAGTATACAGCTTTCTTTGTGTTTTACGTCTGTACTTCAAAGAAGCTAATGTTATCTTCAGTTACGGGGGATAATTGTCCAGTTAGGTCAAAGAAAGTAGTCGGAATGTTGAGGCCAGAACAATGTGCATCTATAGAGTCTAATTACATTTTCCCAATTGGTGTAACAGCATCTCTAGATTTTGCTATGTATCTTGAACAGGTGAAGATTTGTATTTTTATCTGAAATTCTCTACATACTGGAAGGCGCATCTCTTATATTTATGTTGGCTTTTATGAATTGGTTCCGCTAAAATAGTGGTGCTTGAATTGCATATTTTTCTATGAAAATGGATGAAACTATGTAGTACTTGAACTTCTTATTTCTTTATTTATAGGCTTATATCCCCACAGCATTATATTTCCGTAGACCCACAGTTTACACACTTGTGCAAAGAGGGAAATCGGACAACCTTTGCTATACCCCATGGATTGACACTTCAACTTAGTAGTGTTGATTATTGCGTTTATCGTGTATATTAGAATTATTTTGTTCATTTAATAATGGGTTTCCTCATTCAAGGAGACATAAATCTATTATCCTCTCGAGACAGTCGAGCGGGCTTCCAAATGTGAACAACAGGTTCAACTCTAGAGGGAAGTAAAATTCTAGGTAAAAGAGGGACATCATCCAAATGGAGAATATTGGCTTACAAATAATAGATTCAAGATGCATAACCTTTGTAGTACTGAGGGAGTACAAACTCATAGTCAATGAATATTTATCTAACTATTTATTTACAGCAACAGTATCAGTTAGCTCTCTTCCCTTTGTTTCAAATGGGAGGAACGGAACACTAATAGCTGAGAGAATTATTACAACCTCAAATAAAATTATTGCAGCCATTTGATGACAACCAGACATCAAATCTACGGCTACGAGTGGACAAATCATGCCCGCAATTCTTCCCACTGAACTGGCAACTCCGACTCCTGTTGTCCTCACCGATGTCGGATATATCTGCAGAGGATACAAGCCTTGAGAGAGAGAGAGAGAGAGAGCAAAATCTCATTGTCCTCTTGTTAGTTCTTATTAACACATTGATAACATGCCTTCAAACCACCTAAGTCACTGTTCCTTTAGTTTATTCACAATAGGAGCCACCTCCATCGGTTGGCAAATATTCTCATCTTATCCATTCTAGTACGATCCACATTTTGGAAGTTTTCTTCTAAATGGAAACCAAATGCAGTGCAGGATAGGGTTGGACTCCCCAACCTTTCATGTGGTCTGGTTATAGGTCCCAACCTTCAAAAGTGAGGTTCTGGGTCTTGAATCTTGGTCCCATGCGATCAAAACTATCAACGTGGACATTAAAATTTCATGCGACTTTCACATTACTAAAAGCTTGAGGTATGAACTGTCAAACCACTTAACATTTCCCTCCAATTCAACTCAAAGTTGCGTGCGATTAAGCGATTTTATTTTAACTTCTATATTGACTTTTCGATCACGTGGAACCCAGATTCATAGATTTAAATAGGCTGGGAAACTGTAGGCACATCACATAGCCCTAATTTTCACAAAAGTAAAAGCATATTTCTCCACATAACTGGATTCTTTTAGTAGGGTGAAAGAGTATGCAGTTCATAGACAACTTTTCATCTTGACTCTCCAAGCCTCAGAAAGCAAGAGAAAAGGATAAACGAAAATAATAATTTTGTGCAGCATACAAGAAAAAAGAACCAAAGCAATAAGAGCAGGGATAATAAATGATTTACCTCCGGACAGTAAACACCTGCAACTGTGAAGTTCCCATTGATGAACATACGAGCTCCAAATAATAGAGCCGTGGTCCAAATTTTGTATTGATGGAACATCAGAGGTAAAAGGAACATGAAGCCAAACAAATACATAAGTAACATGGAAATTTTGCGACCAACTTTGTCCACAAGAAATGCAGATAAAATGAGACCAGGAAGCTCTGTAAACAGGTAAATAAGTCAACTCAGAGATGCAAGTAAATGGGGAAAGAAGAAAGAACAAGATCATGTGATCATGTTTATGAACGGTTTAAATTATAAATAGATAGAAATGAGTAGTGTATGTACTTGTTGGTTTCACAATGTATAAAAAGTGATTTGACCGATTATAAATAGTTTATAAAGATTAGCCAAACATTGGCTTAGATTACCTGCAAAACTAGTGACAAATACATCTATATAGAGGCTAGAATCCTTCAATATGTGTGAATTCAGAATAGCTGAGTTGCATTTGATTTCCCCACTGCTGAACTCCGAGGTCATTAATACGACACCATAATATGAAAATGAATTTCCGTAGTAGATCATCCACAAGAGAAGGGTGGTCTTCACTAAGCTCGGAGAAAACAGCATGAGTAATGACGAGAAGCCTGATTTAGATATGTCATTCTTGTCTCTTCCTGAGGATAGTAATTGGATTTCTTCCGAACATGGCATTTCTTCATTCATCTCAGTCACTTTATCAGAAACAAGCAAACCAGAAGGAAGTTCTGTTCGATTGATTTCTGCCATTTTCTTCAAAACATTATAGGCTTCATTGATCCTACCATTCATATATAGATACCTGGGAGACTCTATTGTGAGAAAATAAAAGAGAAAAGCAGTAAAACAGGGTACTGATGATAGTGCAAGCAACCATCTCCATCCCAATCTTGGCATTACGATCTGCAGATATAGCATTTGAAAATCCAAAATATTATATCATTCTTCTGTTCTTCAACAGCATTACAATACATGGATAATAAAAAAGACGGCCATATAGACATTTATCATTTTTAAAAATGACACTTGCCAAGTGAGCGTATACAAGTATGCAAAAGCCACTTCATTATGGTATCAAAGCATCCAAAAATCACTGCCATGCATTTAAATGAATTGTGCATGTGTTAGACTTTGATTGGAAAAATGAACCCCACCAACACGTGAGGAGACGTGTTGAAAACAATATTTAAATGATACATGTGGTTCTATTTAACAACTTAAACTTTTAGATCAAGTAGTTCAACATGTTAAATATATTATACATATTATCGCCATTCTCAACAAGTAGAAGGCTAGTGAAGGAGACAAATATCAAGAAAATTGATGTACAGAAAAAAAAGAGAAATAAACAGATCAAAATACGTTTTGTCACATTGAGAAACGGAAAAGGATTGACTTCAATGAACAAGTGTATTACAAGGATTGCTATTCCTTCTATGTCAAGTTAAATACTCAGTTGAATATGTTTAGAAAACTGAACTTCTTATGTCTATATTAATTCTATTAAACTAAAGATAAAGTATCCACATAATATTAAAATTCAAATAAATCAAACATCACTATCCAATTCAATGAGAAAGAAAGCTCCAAAAGACTGTCCCGTTGAATAAAAAGTCATCCCATAATTCATCTAGAGACCCAGGACAGATTCTAGTCTTTTTATATTAGGAGACCATAGAGACTAACTAGTGAAGCCATCGTATAATAGGGAAAAGTCGAATGAAATCATCTTATTGATTGTAATGTGAGAATGTTATATAATCCAAGAAGCAAAGACATACCCATGCTAATGCGGCCTCGAGTATTGTTCCAATTGTCCAAAAAGTAGAAAATACAACCATCCAAATGCCCCTGTTTTGCATGGGAACAAACTCCAGAAACCAAGCCGAGTACACAGGCCCACCACCGAGACCAATTCCAGCTACCATACGGCACACAACCAATGATATATAATTGGGTGCAAAGGCACTAAGAAGTGCAAATATGCTAGTTACTGCTGCTACACTCAAAAGACCTATCCTGAAATACAGACTATATTGCTTAAATCTTTCAAACAAATATGTAATGGTGTAAATACAGAGCTAACATATAGATTTACTGCTGCTACACTCAAAACACCCATCCTGAAATACAGACTATATTGCTTATCTTTCAAACAAATATGTAATGGAGTAAATGCAGACCTAGCATAGAGATAGACATCGGTATACAGGAATGTGAAATGAAATTGAAAAGCAAGAATCAGTTGTTTCAGTGTCCAAGTCGGAGAAGTACATTCTGATATGAATTATGATTGTCAAATGAAAGAATAAGAAAACTTCAAAAAGACTAGAGTTGAATCTTAGGATGCAAGCATAAGAAATAATCATCTAAGCAACCCAAACTAAACATTACCCCATAATTATGTGTAAATTTACTTTTCTCGTGACAAACATTATATACGAATATGGGAACTAGATAAATAGGCTTGCCTTCTTCCGTATTTATCAGAAATGATACCCCAAGAAGAAGCTCCGATCAGCATTCCAGCAAAAACAACGGTGGTGATCAGGCTTTCTTGGCCAGACGAAAGGCCCCATTCGAATTTCACCGATGGTCCAATAAAAGAGAGTATCATCATCTCCATTGCCTCCGCCATCGACCCAAGTCCCGCGTAAACAAGCACTAGAACTTGAAATTTCCCAAAACCAACCTCTGCAAGTGCTTCATCCAGTGTATACTCAAGCCCATTTTCATCATTATCCCCAATCTACCAAAATTATATACATAAACAACAATAAAAAAAATTCCAGACTTTCCCTATTCAACCAACTAATTTGGAATAAACAACGAAAACCCTTTCCCTTTTTTTTTTTTTGACAAAATAACTGATTCTGGTTTCTACAGTAAGGATTAGACAAATTTCATTCTTGGTGCAGTGTGTAAACAGATGAGAAAACTGTAATTGATAATTGAATAGTGGATTGTAAGAAAGAAGAGCGGTTTAAGAGCTGTATTTACCTCATTGTTCATTATGAAAATCTTCGATGGTCGTTGGTTTGATCTTCAGCTGGCGAGGAATAATAATGTGTGGAAATGAGGATCATCATTTTGTCAGATTTTTTAGTTTTCTTTTTTTGGCTGCTTCCAGTTCCATACTCAAACGTCTCCTCCCAAAAGTCAATCCACCTATTACAAATGGGTTAATTTCATTTTTGGTAGCTGAGCTTTTAGTGAAATCTCATTTAAGTCATAAAATGGGTTAATTTCATTTTTGGTAGCTGAGCTTTTAGTGAAATCTCATTTAAGTCATAAAACTTTAATTTGTAACAAGAAGATAGTTCTAAACTTCATTTTACTTATAATGTTAGTCACTCTATTAGCCCGATTACTAAACTTAATGTCACAATCCTTCGTTGACTTGTTCTAGGTAAAATCTTGAAATTGAAGATGGTACGCTATGTTCATGAATTACCATCGATTTTAAACTCGATTTGTTTTCAAATTTTACATTTACCATATGATTAGGTAGTATACTTGCATAGAAAGGCAAGACACATTAGATTGCTGTCAATTTTCAATGCTTATATATGATTGTGAATGTAGGTTTTACAATTGAGACAAACTAAAATTAGGTGATCCAATTGAAATTTCACTTTAGTCCCTACACTCTTAACAAAAAAGTAAAATGAGCCCCGAATTTTTTTTAAAAAAAGATGAAGACTCAAGAGGCTCAACACTTCTATCGGGGTTCAAAAGATTCACCATCGAATCACTAGCTTCATCTTTACGAGATATTCTACTACTTGAATATGGATCCAAATGTTTAACGCATAAAATATCGTAAGTAAAAAAATATGACTCGGAATTTTCAAACTATAAGTTTGCATATTAAAAATTACACCAATTTTTCTTAGCTTAGAAACTAATCTTTCTATAATCACCCACACAAAATCCGTTACCACAGAGTCCACTTGCCACGTTTTATTGTTCACGTTGAACATAAGCTGCCAATAATTCTACTATCACAAAACTCATGATTTCGACCTACTATTTCTGACACTCGTGTTCGCATTATTTTAAAAAAAATACTTTTATTCACACATTCCATAAGATTCAT
>CAIGRO010193747.1:0-29504 GCA_903798355.1 Fraxinus baroniana
TGAGTTCCATGATTTCATGTAAAATCAAGCTCTAGAAGCTTGTGACGTGATAACAAGAAAAGAAAGAAGCGTATATGGAAGGTTCTGCTACGGCGGAGGATGTTGGGGCCCCGCCGGAGTCATGGGAGGTCGCTAACCTGGACGCCAGCATGCGCTTTCTCATGCTTTCCTCTGCAAAAGACTCCAATTCTACTAATAATATTAGTAATCTATCTGAGCTAGATGAGGGTTCGATTTCAGGTTCGGGGTCTACTACGGGTTTTAGTTCACGCTCGGGGGATGTCTCGGAAGATTTGGTGAACTCGGTGGATCAGTTTTTGCGGGATGCTTTACAGAATCCCCGGGAGCGGCTTTCAGGTGAGCAGCTTTTCGCGTTTATTTGGAGTTTCTTCTGATTAGTTTCCATTTGCCTCTCTTTTTCCAAATTTTTTAGTTTTATTGCATATTTAGGCGTTGCACCTCATGTTTAGCTTATGTCTATGTAGCATGATTCCATCAAGTATACAATTAAGTTTTCTATTTTTGCTATAGTTCCTTGTCTATAAAATATGGACATGGTTATGTGAGTAGCAGAATGCAAGATTGGTATTTCCTTTTAGTTTTTGACAATATGTTGAATCTTGAGCTTTTTTTAGTGTTTGTCATGGGGAGATTGTCCAGAGGTTATGGGGAGATTATCGGCACATTTTGTGAAGACTTGCAATACTTGAGATAAATGCAAATAAAATGGTTGGATTACATTATTTGTCTCTAATAGAAAGTGCATGATTTGAGGGAATCCACGAACAAGATGGAAGAAACCCAACAAAGCTAGAAATTACGTCGCGCAAAGATCAACCTAACTCGTTGTTCGATCCGTACCAAGAACTGAGATTACACGTAAGAAATCCGACCCGTTGATTATCCGGAACAAGACCGTGAAGTGAAAACGCCACAAAATGACTGCAATCTCCTTTTAATAAGTTTAATTTAGATCTTTAAATCACCTAGAATTTGGAGGAATAAATCTCGCAAATTGTATAAACTCTCAATAATGTCTGAACTTTTTATAATGAAGAAAATAAAAGCTATTTATACTAAACCCAAATTTAGCTAGATAGTTTCGCGATTAATTCAAAGAAATCACAAAAGATATTAAAAGATTATATTTTAGTCAAACTAGGAAGCCCGCGAAAAAATAAAAATTTCTCCCTGGATTTGGTCTATGCGATCGCATGTGTATTTGGATGCGGTCGAATAGACCACTTGAATTCTCCACTTTGCTCTCGGGTTGGTTGCATGCAACCGCATGCATAACTCAACTATGCGGGCGCATAGTTGAGATTTTTGGCCTCTTCGTTCCTTGCTCGAATTAAGTTGCTCCATTTGTTTTCGGCCTTCGACCCCTTCATGAATCTTGATCCTTCATCAACCCGAAACAACCTCGAACGTGCCCTTAGCCTCTTTTCAATGAACTTCGAACTTTCGTCCGATTGATGCCTTTTCCGGGTCACATCAGTGCGACTATCATATGATCAATTACGTAGATGTGCAGCCCGTCTAAGATTCACTCAATCTCTTCTACTTAGCCTATGTTCGTGTTGAATTATGTGGCTTTATTTGGAAAGATTGTGTAATTGTAGAAAATCGTATATAATTTCCTGATTTCTAGGAATTAGAATGGGTTATAGATTTTCTTTTGGAAAGTTTTATAGGAGTTTCCTATTTTTAGGGAGTTTGTTACTATTTTTAAGCTAGACAATTGTGTATATAAACTAAGGCTGTAACCTAATTTATATATGACAGAAATTCATTATTCTCTTACGATTTTTGTCATGGTATCAGAGCTGTTGGCTCTTTCCTGATAAATTCTGAATTTTTTTTTCTGGCCATACCCAACCGAGCTCCATCTTCTCTGTTCCCTATCTGTATCTAATCTTCCATTTAATCAATCATGTCAGAATCACCCAAAAGTTCTGTCGAAATCACCAGCCATGTCACGAGTGCTCCTGCTACAACCGGAGACTTGCAGAACATTCAAGCCTCATATCGATTGAATGGGAAGAATTACTTGAAATGGTCACAATTAGTCCGCACTTTCCTAAAGGGCAGAGGGAAATTGAGCCATTTAACGGGCACAAGTCCTTCGCAGGATGATCCCAAATTTGCGGCGTGGGACGAACAAGACTCCATGGTGATGTCATGGTTATGGAACTCGATGCTGCCAGAAATTAGTGATACATGTATGTTTCTCGGAACTGCCAAGGAGATTTGGGAAGCTATTCGACAGACATATTCCAAGGTTAATGATGCTGCACAAATCTACGAAATTAAGACGAAAATTTCAACAACCAAACAAGGGACTCGGACTGTCACTGAATATTCGAGTCTCTTACAAGGCTTGTGGCAAGAGATGGACCATTATCAATGCATCAAAATGCGCTGCAGTGAAGATGCAGCAATTCTGAAGCGGTTTGTGGAGAAAAATCGTATTTATGATTTTCTTGCAGGACTAAACGTTGAATTTGATGCTGTTAGGGTGCAGATTTTGGGAAAATCGGACCTACCGTCTCTGAATGAGACAATCTCTATTATACGGGCTGAAGAGGGACGTCGAAGTGTTATGCTTGAACCTCAAGGGGGAGATGGTTCTGCACTTATTACCAGAGCCACAGAATTGAAAGAGACAAACACTCCTTCGTTAGTTACTCGAGGGGACTCGACCAAACCATTCAACCGAGACTCTCTATTCTGCACATACTGCAAGAAGAGAGGTGCTGGAAACTTCATGGTAGGCCCAATGAAAAACCCAATCGAATTGTGAACGATCGAAGTCAGGCACATATGGTGAGTACTTCGTCGATAAGTGAAGAAAATTCCAAGAAATCTACTCCTGAATTTAATAACGAAGAAATTGAGAAACTAAAGACTTTTTTGGGATCTTTTGAGAAGTCAACCTCTACAGGTACTTGTTCATTGGTGTTTTCAGGTATTTCTTCTTCCTCTTGTACTAATGTCTCAGAAAGTAATTCTCCTGACATGTGGGTGATTGATTCCGGAACCACTGACCATATGACCTGTTCCTCCAATCATTTTATCTCTTATACTCCCAGCTGTAGCCATAGAAAGATCACTATAGCCGACGGATCCATTACCACCGTAGCTGGCCAAGGGGACATTTACATAAACAAGGACCTTACACTAAGAAATGTCCTCCATGTTCCAAAGCTATTTGCAAGCCTTATTTCCATTCAAAAATTAACCAAAGATTTAAATTGCAGTGTAACCTTTTTCCCTTCACATTGTGTTTTTCAGGCATTGGACACGAAGAATATGATTGGACGTGCTAGTCAGAGAGACGGCCTCTATTTCCTGGAAAAACAAAGCAGTATAACAAGAGTTGAAAATCCCAGATCTACATCAATTTTTTTCTGAGTCTGTCATGTCAAACCAAAATAAAATTTGGCTTCATCATCGTCGTTTAGGTCATCCATCTTTTAGAGTACTCAAGTTGATGTTTCCTTCTTTATTTAAGGGTCTTGGTTTTGAAGCCCTTCATTGTAATGATTGTGAACTTGCCAAGCACAAACGTGCTTCCTTTCCAATAAGCAATACAAAAACTTTTGTTCCTTTTTCTCTCATTCATAGTGATATTTGGGGGCCTTCTACCATTCCAAATATTTCTGGTGCTAGGTGGTTTGTTTCATTTATTGATGATTGTACTCGAGTCACATGGCTTTACCTTTTGAAAAATAAATCTGATGTGAGCACTGTTTTTCCTAATTTTTACAACCTGATCAATACTCAGTTTGATGTAAAAATTAAGAGATTTCGATCAGACAATGCCAAGGATTATTTCAATCAAATCCTTGCTCCATTCTTCCAAAAAACAGGGATTATTCATGAATCCTCATGTGTTAGCACCCCACAACAAAATGGAGTGGCTCAGCGAAAAAATGGTCATCTCCTAGAGATCACTAGAGCATTGCTGTTTCACAAGAATGTTCCCAAACAATACTGGGGTGAAGCTGTGTTGACCGCTACCCATCTGATTAACAGGCTCCCGACACGTGTTCTTGGGTTCAAAAGTCCAATTGATATTCTCACAAAGTTTTTCCCAAACTTCTCTGCTTCAAACAATCTTATTCCTCGAATCTTTGGGTGTGTTGCGTTTGTTCATGTTCATTCTCACAATAGGGGCAAATTGGATCCACATGCTCTTCGATGCATTTTTATCGGATATTCCTCAACACAAAAGGGTTATAAATGTTTTCATCCACCTACTAAAATTTTTTTTATATCAGCTGATGTTACTTTTGTCGAGGATGAATCCTTTTTTCAACATGCTTATCTTCAGGGGGAGACCGTGAATGAAGATAAAGCAAAGGACATGTCTCTTATTGATCATAGTTTTGTTCAAGCTATCCAACTTGAGCCCACTTCGTTACAATCAGAACCATTCATGGAATCTGAATCTGTTCCTAGTGAGTCCACTTCTCCCACTTCTCCATCAATCGAGTCAACCAAATCAGTTGAAATGATGAAAGATAAGGGAAATCAAGATAACATTCAGCCACTGCAGGTTTATTCCAGGAGGAAACTACCAGTCTCTCGACCAGTACAGGTACAATCTCCCATTCGTGTTGTTGCCCAAATTCCTGAAACCACTTCCAAACCAACTGACAGTGTCACACCAAGTGTTGAGCCAATTGAACCAACATACAAACATGAAAAACCGAGTATTGAAGACCTACCAATTGCACTTAGGAAAGGAACCAGAACTTGCACAAAACATCCAATGTATCTTTTCATGTCTTATCAAAATTTATCCCAAAACCATAGAGCCTTCCTAACCAATCTCCATACAATTCCCACACCGAGAAATCTAACCAAGGCATTAGGAGACAAGAAATGGGAGGATGCTATGAAAACCGAAATGGAAGCCCTTGAAAGGAACAAGACATGGGAGTTAGTTGAATTGCCGAGAGGGAAGAAACTGGTTGGATGTAGGTGGGTTTTCACTATAAAATACAATGCTAACGGCTCGGTAGAAAGATACAAGGCGAGATTGGTGGCCAAAGGGTACACTCAAACATATGGCATTGATTATCTTGAGACATTTGCCCCTGTTGCGAAAATGAACACAGTACGGATACTTTTGTCATTAGCTGCTAATTTTGAGTGGAATTTACAACAGTTTGATGTGAAGAATGCGTTCCTCCATGGTGATCTAGAAGAGGAAATTTACATGGAAGTTCCTCCTGGATTTGAATCTAAAGAGGGAATGGTGTGCAAGCTGAAGAAAGCTCTTTATGGGCTCAAACAATCACCACGAGCTTGGTTTGGGAGGTTTGCTAAGGTGATGATCTCGCTTGGATACAAGCAAAGTCAAGGAGACCATACTTTGTTTGTGAGACACTCGAATTCTGGGAGAGTTACAGCATTGTTAGTTTATGTAGATGATATCATCATAACGGGTAATGATGTAGAAGAGATGAACAATTTGAAGAAATGTCTCTTGAAGGAGTTTGACATCAAAGAGCTTGGGAAATTAAAATACTTCCTAGGCATTGAAGTAGCGCATTCAAAGCAAGGAATTTTCATCTCCCAACATAAGTACGTACTCGACTTGTTGAAAGAAACATGGAAGATTGGTTGTAAACCGGTTGAGACGCCGATCGAATTCAATCATGGATTATGTGATGCTCCAGAAGATCCCGTGGTAGATAGAGGATCCTATTAGAGGCTTGTTGGGAGGTTGATATATCTGGCACACACAAGACCAGATATAGCATTTGCAGTTAGCGTGGTCAGCCAATTTATGCACAATCCTAAAGAATCACACCTCAAAGCAGTAAATAGGATATTACAATACTTGAAAGGCAGTCCAGGAAGAGGAGTTTTATTAAGCGAGCAACAGGCACAGGCATGAAGCTAGAAGCTTATACTGATGCAGATTATGCAGGATCTTTGGTCGACAGGAGATCAACGTCTGGTTACTGTACTCTCCTAGGTGGGAATCTTGTAACATGGAGGAGTAAGAAGTAGAACGTGGTAGCAAGATCAAGCGCAGAGTCGGAGTTCAGATCAATGGCATTGGGAATATGTGAGTTACTCTGGTTGAAGATAATCCTAGATGACTTAAGAATAAAATGGGAAGGACCCATGAGGTTGTACTGTCATAATAAATCAGCCATCAGTATTGCTCATAACCCTGTTCAACACAATCGAACAAAGCATATTGAAGTTGACAGACATTTTATCAAGGAGAAACTAGACAGTGGTCTGATATGCACACCATTCGTTTCAACCAAGGATCAGTTGGCAGACGTACTCACAAAGGGATTGTCAAGCACTGTGTTTCAAGATATTATTAGCAAGCTTGGAATGGAAGATATCCATTCACCAGCTTGAGGGGGAGTGTTGAATTATGTAGCTTTATTTGGAAAGATTGTGTAATTGTAGAAAATTGTATATAATTTCCTGATTTCTAGGAATTAGAATCGGTTACAGATTTTCTTTTGGAAAGTTTTATATTATTTAGGAGTTTCCTATTTTTAGGGAGTTTGTTACTATTTTTAAGCTAGACAATTGTGTATATAAACCAAGGCTGTAACCTAATTTATATATGACAGAAATTCATTATTCTCTTACGATTTTTGTCAGTTCGGATCCACACTGGCACGACAAAGTTCAGGAGGCAATGACATCAAGAAGACATCAAAAACAGTGATGTCATAATAAAGTTTTTGAAAGAGAAAACATGAGAATATTAATCAATTAAAAGAGCGATACAAGTATTTTGAGCCCTGTTACATGTGAAGAACTTCATTAACACGTGATGCACAGTGGCGTACTCATCGATTACAACAGATTTGATCGAAAAACTAATTGATTGTGCAGAGCCAAAGGTTGTGTGCAAATTTTCTCCTACCCAAGGGGAACTAATGCAGGAAGAAATCGTTAAAATATGAATTTTTGAAGGATATAATTTCCCTTATCGTATGATTTCTAGATGTTTACTATTGCTTGGATTCTCAGATATGTTAGATCTATATAATTGTGTTCCCTCTCTAATTTGTTTTTTAGTGCGTACGACGTCATTTATAAGTACCTTGGTGTCAAAGTTGTACTCATCCTGTTAATATAATAAATTGCTCAGCAATTCTATTAGAACTTTTTAGACTTCGCTACAAATTCCATCCCCGTTTTCTAGGTTTATTTTGGTGTTCCTTTGAAAGCTAGCTATGAATATCGGTCGAAGCAAAATCTCTTCTTCTCATGCTTCTGCCTGTGGAGAGCCTTGGACACCAAAATCAAGTTCGCAATGCTACCACTTTTTGGTGGCATTCAGGTCAGCATACAATTTTTTTTTTTCATGAAATGGAAGGTAAAATGAAGAGATGTGCATTTTTTTTTCAAAAATGACAGCTTGCTTTGGAAAGAAGCGAGACAAAAACTGGTGTTTTTGAAAAAAAAAAGGTGTGTGTTTGTGTGTGTGTGAATGTCTCATAAATTATTCTTTTGGGGCTTTATCAGTTAAATTTGAAAGTTTCTTAACATTTGTGTTGTTATACACACTCCATCACGTGGGCTTCCTAATGCACATATGCTTATTCTAAGTTGTAGGGTACATTTGGTAAATGAATTTTTGATTTGCATCTCTTATATGCCTTCCATCACATTTCCAATTGTCCAGTGTCCTACTTTCTATTTTTGTTTCTTTAGGAAAAATTTAAGAAACACAAGTAATATTTTTTAGATTGATGAATTCACTACAGTGGTAAACAGTTTTTATGACCTTTCTTCATCCATAAAATTGATGTTTATGCGTACATAGACATTAATTTTTTAGCCCTGAAATAAATGAATGTTCATCTTTTTTCTTTGCCGTGATGCTTTGACTTTTGCCATTATTTTAGACCCATCCGTGTTCTTGAAAATTCAAATGTGATGTTTCTTCTCTCTTTTCTCATAGATTTTGAATCTTTTACCTTTTCTCAAGAGAATGATAATATTCCATGTCTCTTCAGTTTTACGAATGGAGCAGGAAGTTGAGAAGTTCATACGTGATCCTACTAGAGAGCAGATGGAGTTCCAGCAGTTGCCTACTTCTTATTTGCGTTTGGCTGCACATCGTGTAGCCCAGCACTACTCACTGCAATCAATGGTTTTATTGGATAATAATCAGCCTGATGGTTCTGGTTCCAGAATCATTGTACGCAAGACTTCTAATATTCAGCTTCCTTTGATTCGTCTTGCTGATATTCCTGTAAATCTACCTGCAGAAGATACTGGTGTTGTTAAGGTTGCAATCAAGCAGAGGCCACAGAGGGGTTCATCCTCTGGAAGCAGTTCTAGTTCACACTCCACGAAATCTAATAGTGCTAAAAGTGTGGAGGAACGAACGGAGGAATACAAAAGGGCTCGAGATAGGATATTTAATCCCAATAGATCTAATGCAACTCCCAGTGACAAACCAGAAAGTGAATTGAGGATGCAAAAAAGTTTCCAGCAAGGTTCACTGGGTATAATGAAGGTAGAAGAGAGAATTCTTCCAGGAGGTGGTTCTCATGTCAATGCGGGAAGACATTTATTAGATTCTTCTGCAGTTAGCACTAGACCAGATAGAAGTAGGATAGAAAAGGAGACAATTGGTAGGTCAAAAACTAATAATAAGGTGGCCATCTTTCAGGATCGTGAAGTTGATTGTAAGGATCCTGACTATGACAGGAGCTATGACAGGTAAACTCCTTTCTCCGCTCCCAAAATATGGGTTCCAAGTTACCGCTTCCTATCCAGTAATCTGTGTGATCTATGTTATATAAGTGTGTGTGTGTGTGTGAGAGAGAGAGAGAGAGAGAGAGAGAGAGAGTGTGTGTGTGTGTATTTGTGTTCTCTCATTGCGGTTAATACTTGGAATTTCTTTACTATATATAGCCTTTCTATCTATTTTTGTTTCTTTTTAAGCAGTCTTTTTTTTTTTTTCCGGTCTATCTATACATTTGATTGTGCACTCATTGTGTCCCTGTTTGACTCTTTTTATTTCAAAACTCTTTAGTTCTGGTATTTATTTTCAACCATACATTCACATAATAAAATATTTTGCACGTAAATCCAAATCTTTTCCTTACTTTTTAACTACACATTCTCAAAAAAAAATAAATAAATAAAAAATAAAAAAATTCACTATTTAAAACATCATTTTCCCCCAATTGCTCTTTATAATGGCCATCAAACAGGGGTTGTATTAAATCCATTCATTAAATATGGAACTTCTACTTTTAGCCCCTTTCCCCCATAAACCAGGGGTCTAATATGTAGTTCTACAGCTTTTTTGGCATTCTGTGGATATGGAACTCGGTTTTGTATCAGCTAGTTGATTAAATTTGTTTGAGATTGGTTTAAGATTATTTAACCTCATCAGGCCTGGACTAATATTTTAGTATTTTTCTCAGATATACTCAAAGGTTTGACCCTGGATTTGGATTCAATGGAGGCCCCTACACTGTCCAACCCGTGTATCCACCTGCATTCAACTACAACACTGAGTTTCCTCAACTTGGATCAAATTATAGGCCTCCGATTTCTTCTGAACACCGCCAGCACATACCTGTGCTATGGGCTGTACCATCAGCTCCTTCTGGTATTGGGTATGGTCGCCCAGAAATCATGATGCCCCCGTTTATTCCCAATCATGTCAATGCACACTCAAACTCTGCTCTTTACCTGCATTCTGCCCAGTATCCTTGTCAGTACTCTGGACTGCCATTTATCCATCCTCGTGAAGCCATTCACCAATCCTTTTCACAGGTATGATATTTGTAATCTCCTATGGTTCCAATCTAATTGGCAACTTATTATTGATTATCTTTCTGCACTTTCACCCAACATCTACATCCCACCCCAATGCTCCCTCAGAAAGGAATCGAAGGATTGAAGTAATGTAAACTGTAGATCAAAAAACAAACCAATTAAAGAAAATTTATACCCTTGAGCCAATTCAGTTTAGGAATACTAATGCAACTATTTTATAACTGGATTTAATTATGTTGTGACTCCAGTATTCGTTCCTCAATCCACTCCCCTTCCTTATTATTACTCCATAGGGCAGCTGCTGGCTCTAGTTCCTCACTGCCTAGTTGCCTGAAACCCACCTTGCCAACTACACTACCTCATTTCTTTCATAAACTGAAGGGTAAGTAAAAACCCACATTAATAAACCATGTGAAAGTCAGATTTTTATTCCCAAAGAACGGGCTACAGGGGGAGAAGAAGATCTGAGATTAGCAGTTCAAATTCAACCCAACTGCGAGAGCCGAGGAGCGCAAATGAGGGAGACAATCCTTATTATTTGTTGACAAGTTTTAAATCTGCATCACTGATAACTTTTCATATTTAGCTGGTAGCCACACACACTAACTAACATCATGAGACCAGATATAAGCCCTAGTTCTCTGTAACGAGAGGACTATGAGCTGATTATGAAGTCTTCTTAGCTGCGTGTTTTACACATTCCTTTCCCGTGTATTACTTGTTCTTTTCCGAGGGAGAAATCTTAGAATATACCCTATGCATTCATTTTCTTTCTCAAGATGTATAAAATTTCATCTAACAACTTGATTTATATACTTAAATTATTTTCTTCTTAGCAATTTCTGTTGTTTGATTCCAGAAACAAGTGAAAAGATATGTGGTGATTTTTGGTTGAACAAGTGAAAAGATATGTGGTGATTTTTGGTTGCTCACGTGCTATGTTTACGTCTGCTGTTTGCTTCTTTCTATCTTGTGTTTATCAAACACTACTATCAATTTCTCTTAGGTGAAGGAAAATGAGCAACCATTATAAGCCTCCTGTGCTTCTCCTCCAGTCATCTCCCCCTCCCCCTACCACTCTTTCCCCCTGAAACAACAAAGCCATTGTAAAAAATATGTTTTCAGCCATGCAATGTCTACTGCACAGGGTCCTCACCACTATGTAATCATGGCCGTATACAAACGCAAATAGATGACATCAGAATAACTTGATTTCAATCCATTTGACAACGCTTGATACCAATCTTTGAGTAGATATTTATCATATTTTTTCCAGTTTGTTGTCTATTGGAATCCCCAGTTCTTAAGAAAATGATTTTACTGCATGCTTGTAGCATAGGGGCTCTGCTATTGAACTTGAAGCCAACAAGTAAATAGAGAGCTCTAGGAGGAGGAATATCCTAAAAATGATATAATGCAGTTTAAAATGAAATGAAGATAGAATATAATTATTCTATATGACCACAAAATAACTACCAAATTGGAATATGTGGAATGGCAATTAGGTCACATTTTGCTTTATGATGGTGACTGTTGTGCATTAAAAGACACAATGCGAATAGGATGAATGTAGCAAAATGTAGATATTAAGAAGGATGCATCGTGACACTAGAATGGATATATTTAGAGTGAGGATGTGTGCGAAAAAGTGATGTAGCACCAATCGAGGATAAATTAAGGTGACAACAGTATAGCTATTTGAGTTGTCTTGTATAGACCTATAGCAGTTCCCACGTACAATTACCACACAATTTTAGTAGATGTTAGAAGAGGGATAAGCAGACTAAAATTACATGGCTTTAGATGGCTGCAAGATATTTGATTTTATAGGACATTTCAGAGATATCTCTTAGTTGATTAAAATGGAGGAAATGGACTTTTACAATCAACTATAAATTTAATGGGGAATGAAGTTTTAACTTTTTTTGGCGTTGTGGAGGGGGTGTGGGGGGAGGCACAATGTGACGCTCCTTAGGTACCAGAGATGCACTTTGGGTAGAAAAAGTTTAGAATAGAATGCGTTTGCGAGGACTTCAACAAAATTGAAGACCCCAAATCCTGTTCGATTTTTGGGTTGGCAGGGGCAAATTGTGTTAATGAAGAAAAGAATAAAAAAGTTGGCACTAGATTAACCTCTGCAGGCCCCACCTGACATTTAACCAAATTTTAGCAAGCTCTCAAATCTTCCCTTCTCGGTTTTGAAAAGAGAATTTTTTAAATTTTAATAATTAAGGTGGCATGATCTATATTGTGTCATTCTGTAAACGTAGCATTTAGTAGGAACTTAAAATCTCAATA
The DNA here is from genome assembly GCA_903798355.1 of Fraxinus baroniana. Lineage (NCBI taxonomy): Eukaryota > Viridiplantae > Streptophyta > Magnoliopsida > Lamiales > Oleaceae > Fraxinus > Fraxinus baroniana. The sequence goes on from CAIGRO010193747.1 coordinate 12,094, forward strand.
CTTTGACTTTTTGCCTTAGGACAGTTGTTTGAGACATACAAAAATGGAAACTCGATAATCTATTTTGTTGTTGCATGGTTGTATTCCAATCTTGCTTCAAGTGTGTAATTTTTTCAGATATTTGATTTGAACTAGAGCTAATTTTTGTTTGGACTGGTTATTTATTGTCAACATAGATGTGTGACAACCTGACTATATTGCACGTCTCTTTTCAGTTTCATCAGCAGCAACCAGATACCAGCTTTGGATTAGCCCGGCCCCGGTGAGGGGCTTGGGCCATTCCTGCACCCTGCCAGCATATTCTTGGGTTCAATCCTGTTGTGGCTGCTAGGGCAGCATACTTGTCCCAACTGGCCAGGGTGCAGGCACAAGCAACCGAGATGCTCTAAGTGGACATTCTTAACCTGTATTCCCTACTTTTGTCCATGCTGTATGTCTTGGTTTAATAGAGCTTCCTTTGGAGCTCATTGGTCGTGGCAGTGCAAATGATTGGATGAGTTCCCTAGAACTCTGCTTTGCCACTAATGATGATGAAAAATATTGGAACAAGAAGAGGAATTATTATAGCTCGGAAAATGCATTTTCTATGTTGAGCACAGGTATCTTGAACACCTTAATCTGACTTTAATTTTTCTGTTTCTGGGTTATAATATTGTAATTAAAGAGTGTGCCCATTTTGTGAACTTAGCTTTCTTTGTTCTGTTGCAGCACCTGCCCGCATTAAAAAGCATGATTGACTGACGGTTGTGTTTAAGAGTAGGCAGAAATTTCCAACTTTGGTGCTTGGCTAACATGTGGTTTGTATGAATGTTACCCGTATTATACTAGAAAATTTTCTGTTTCGTTATTATAAATTATATTTGTGACAAGTTTTAATTTTCTTGTTTTAACTCTTATCTGTGGCCACTTGAAGTTGTATTTTCTTTGCTGAGTATTCTAATTCTTCAACCATCTGAGGGACTACTCATTTATGTTTAGTGTCTACCTGTTTTCCTTTAAAATAAAACTTTAATTTTTATACTTAATTTTCAACAACATATTTGCACAATAAAATATTTTATATGTAAATCCAAAATTTTCTGTACTTTTTAACTACACATCCTTAAAAAAAAAATCACTAGTCGAAACTCAATTTTTTCAAAATAATTGCCAACAGGGTCGTATTGTGAGCACTTTCCGTAAATGCTTCAATTCTACTCAGCTACATGTTCGCGGTATGTGGTATATCGAGTTGTTTATAGTTGTATTTGGTTGAAAGGGAAATAAAGGTCGAAACTAAACTTATTAAACATGGAATAATTGGTGGAAAAAAGATTTGTGTTTTTATTCATTTAACTCTTGTTTCTTTATTTTTAATTTTTTTCCATATTCATTTTTAATCGCACATTTAGTGTAATTCACAACTTTTATCAATATTTCAAAGACATTTATAACGTTTATCAAAATTTAATTTCTACCCAAATCAAAGAGGAGAATTCAAATCTATTTATATTTTCCAGTGATATTTGTGAGTGATATTTGTGACAGAAAAGTTAGTTCAACAATACGGTTAATGGTCGGCTTAACGCGAAACGACACATGAACAATTATGTTTTAAAAGAAGACCGTTTATTTTTCAACTCGTCCATTCTAGACAAGGCGTGTCTCTTTTTGAACATGTTTTTTCAATTAACGGTATTTTTTCAGACAAAGCATTTGACTTATTACCGAGTACTACTTTTTTTTTATTAGATAAATATTAACAGCAGTAGGATCTACCTTTATACAGCCATTTAACTTCCCAGTGACGTTTTAGGGCAGCAAGAATAATGCTTCTTCCCCCACCTCAGTGTTGGCAAGCATATGCTGAGTCATGTTTCTGGTTTCACAATATGCATGTTGGCATGTCCTTGTCGTCTATCTCTTCCCATGCATATCAACATTCCAACTGCCCCCTGTTTTGTTTCCCAGAATTTCACTTTTTTTTTTTAAATGCGACTTTCTCGTGCTACTTGGCCTCGAGACAAAACCGAAACCCTTTATTATGACAAAAAGGGCTTTTTTCTGCTTATTTTGATTCAAACTGGTGTTCTTCTCGTGTCCATGCTTGCTTCTCAGGTATATCCATCCATTTCTATCTTCTCTTTCTCCCTCTAAAACATATATAAAGATTTATCTCTCTAAGAAACAATACATATAAGAGCAGTTCCTTCTTGGCCCCCAACATCTCCCTCCCTAGAAATTCCTCATAGGTAAGCGGCTTATGTTTCTGAGTAACTTGTTTGTTCGGATACTCTATTTTTCTTCACAGTTTGGACCAGAAAAAACGTTAATTATTTTAAAGCTCACTTACTTAAAACGAAGTAACCATGTTTCCTGTATGAATGCTTTGTTTTCAGGATCAAATACAATTACGTCGCCATGGAGAAGCAGAACTCAGAGCTGTACTTGAAGAACTGCCACATTATTCTTGAAAATGAGAGGCTAAGAAAGAAAGCGCAACGGCTCGACCAGGAGAATCGGGCTTTGTTATCTGAGCTGCAGCACAGACTTTCAGAAGCAAATTCAGCACAAAAAAATGAATTTGGAATCAACACCACCCCAGAAAATTCTACGACAGATCATAGGAAATCCAACAAACCTTGATCAAAACTTAGGACCCCCCATGTTAAGGATTTCGTGTAAAATAAGGTTTATCTATAATGTTTAATTCTTTGGAGTATCCATGATCATGCCTTGAAAATTGTTTGGATAAGACGGAATCATGTAATATATATTAAATGTTCGTTTGAAAGAATTACATGAATAAACAGAGCTAGTGGAATTTATCATTACCGTGTTTTTCTTTCAAGTCACTTGATCAAAAGATTCACTACCGCATGTTAAAATTAACTTAACGATGAGATGGGGTTGTTTATAGTCGTATTCGGATGAAAGAGAAATAAATGTCAAATAAAAAAATGCATTCTTGAACTCAAAATGTACACCAAATAGGGCTAAGATTGATTAGCCACTTTAATTTTTGGTACATATTGAAACAAATATTTGGCCTCTGTTTGATTTCACTAAAAAAAAGTAAATTAAGTTCAATTTTTTAATTCATAAATTTTCATTAGAATCTGCTAATTATTATTATTATTATTTATCTGAAGCAGATGGGGGACTTGATTATTTCGAGAATTGAATTTTCTTGTAATAAATGGAAATTATGTGTGGTAGAGTTACAGTGTACAGAAACTGTCCACCAGATAGCACCTCGTACAACTCACCCAAGCACAGACCATTGTGAGAAACTGCACCGTTTTTGTGTGCACCGAAAATGGCGGGAACACTCCAAACCCTAAGTCTCCGCCCTCCAGTCGCCGGTGCTCCGCCGTTCCGTCTACTTAATCCAACATATCCGGTGACTGCGTTCCCTTTTTCCGGCCACAAGGCCCGTAATTCATGTTTTATTTGGAAACGCAGCTCCATTTCAATAATTCCAATTATCAAAGCCAGTTCACAATCCCATCAGGTTCACTATCTTCCATCTAACCCCATCTATATTTGAAGAAATTTGTCATTTTTTGGTTTTGCATGCTCTGAGCAAAATTTCTTGCGTGTTTAGGGAAGTGGCGATGATAAAAGTGAATTTCCACCAGTTTTGAGTACCGGAAAAGCTTCAAATTGGACAAAGCCATTGGTGAATTTTGCATCTAATAACTTTCTCCCATTAGGTATGTTGGCGATGCGCACGCTTTCTTAAGAAAATGCAAAATCTTCTATTTGAAACAGTATCAGTCTGATGATTTCATTGCACTTATTAAGTTGCTTTTTGATAAATGAACAATGAAGATATCTGATGTTCAAAATTGAGCCCTTTTTATTTAGAATTTGGACTGGATGACTAAATATGTGGACTGTGTTGAAGAGGATCATTTGAATAATTTTTTTACAAGTGAACCATCTAGGGGTCCCAAGGAGCATTGTTCGATTACGATGTACAGATATCATATGGAAAAAAACAACTGTAAGAAACCTGTTCGCGGTTTTCGTAGTTCAATATTCTGATATCTCCGTATTTGCAGAGAACTCGGGGAAGGAGGGAATCTCAGTAGTAGGACCTGAATTTAATGGTTGGATCCTTCACTGGTGAATCACCCCCTAGGTTTTCTATCATCAGTTAAAACTCTTCTATAATCATCACAAGTTGTTTAGAAAATCACTTCCCTATACCATATAGAACTGGAGAATGTGCTAAAGAGGACTCTCATAGCCACACCCACTTTTCCTTAGTTTTTTGGTAGTAACCAACAACCTACTTAGAATAATAATGTCTAAAAATTAACTTTGTGTTGTTCACAATCCTTTTTGATTATTTTAATCATTAATTTCTTAAGTTCTAAATTTAACTTCCATTTCCTGTGATGCGCTAACCTGTGTGTCCAGGTTATCAGTCTTAAGTATGTTCTCGCTTCAAACTTTCAGTAAAAATCTTTTAACCATAGTTTCCTTAAACTAAGAGAAGTAAATGGCAATAGACAAACAAGGGAAGATAGAAGAATTATGACTGTCAAATAATTGATAACTGGTTTTACAGAATCACTTTTTACTGCAAAATATGGCATATATATATATATATACATATACATGTACATATATGTATATGTATATGTATATGTGTGCGTGTGTATATATATCTATATATATATATATATATATATATATGCAATATACTTTTTTCTACAGTGCTCAACCAGAAGTACCTTTACTTGCATTTTTTGATGTATATGAAGATTTTCGAAACATGGATTAAATTGTGCATATGCAATGCTATACGTTTCGGACTAGTTGTAGGTTGGAAGTTACCCGTACCTTATTAATGTGGTGATAGAGTTTAAATTTTTAGCGGTTTGTCAACATGATGGGAGACATGTGGGTAAGATACATGATAGATTTGCTTATGGCATTCATGGCACTAAGTTGTTTAGAGCTTCCATGCAATAGCTTTGCTATATTCTTTCAGTTTGGTCACCGTTGTCCCTAAAATTTGTTTTAATTCTTTTTTCGGCGGACGGTTTTAATGTGGTGATAAGAGTTGAAATTATTAGTGTTTTGACAACATTGTCAATACGATGGGAGACATGAGGGCAAGATGTGCAATAGATTGGCACATGTTATTCATGAACCCAAGTTGTGTAGAGCTTCATTTCAATGGTTCACAATATTCTTCCAGTTCTGTCACCATTGTCCCTAAATTTGTTGGGTTCTGTTTTCTGCCGATGATTTTAACTTGCAATATTTGTATCATTGGCTAAAATATTGGCATAATATTTTATGTAGCTCTTGTCTGTGGAGTAGTATTTGGACTTTCAAATCCTGGCCTCGGTTGCCTTGCTGACAGATATGGCTTGTCTAAATTTAGCACTTTTGGAATATTTATCATTTCAGGTAAGGTTGTCTCTGTTTTGGCAGTTTCTACATTGACCATGTCTAAATTTGTTGTCTTGCCTATAAATATTACCTATTGAAAGTTAAGCTCTTTTTAGATATTTACTGTTACCCAGTTTTGCCATTGTTTTATTATCCTCGATATACTTTATATCTTCTCTTCCCTTTCTGTTATACAGGATTGACATTGCGCAGTGATGAAGTTGGTGCTGCGGCAGAAGCATGGCCAGTTGGACTTTTTGGGCTTGTATGTTGTCAAATTCTTATGTGCCAGTATAGTTTCAGTATGGCCATTCTTCATTTTTTCTTCATCTTTTCTCAGATAGAAGTTTGTTTTGATTTCTTTTGGTCTCCAGTTTATTTTCTCTTTCCAGGGTGGGGGATAATAAGATGTTGAAAGGATCAATTTGTAATTAGAAACCTAAAATGCAATAGGCAGCAGTAATAGTACTCATGCTTTAAACTATCCCAATTGAGGCATGCCTCAGAGGGAGGCGTCTAAAAAACGCTTCATGGCATTAATTGTGAGGCAATTTTGGAGGCATTCACCTCAACTGAGGCCCACGTCTCACAGCACCACCTCAAGGCTTGTGATGCGTGTTCTCTTTATTTTTCATGACTTATTTACTTTGCTGTAGGTGTGGGCCCAGAAGCCATTAAATATCCTGATGGACCCACGTCGGGGATAACCCACTGTCCCATTAAACCATTACAAAATTTTGTTTCTCATAGATTCGCTGGGAATAGTCTATTGCACCCACCAACTAAAGTAGTAATTACTTCGTAGATTTTTCTTTTGTTTGTTTGCACAATTAAAATTGTTCTATTATGAATTATGAAAATTGTTTATGATTTAATAGGCGTTTATTTTTCATTTTAATAGTTTTTTTTTTTTTTGGCATTTTTGGGTTTACGGTAGGGCTTATGCCTCTTAACGTCTTGAGGCTTACACCTCGCCTAACAAAGGAAAAAGGCATTAGTACCCAATTACACCATTTTAAACACTGATAGCACTTTATGCATTGCTATATGCAGTTATGTCACCATGTGCAGTAACTAGCAGTTGATATCATTAAGGACAGTATCATTAGAAAATGCCAGTTCCTTTATATGATGATGTGAATAATATGTTTGTTTCTGTTTGCCTGCATTATTTATAAATGTTAATATCTGGTGCAACTCTTCTGTTTTTAATTTTTTGTTCTGAAATATATGTTTTTATGTGATTTTCTCACTTTATTTCTTGATGATTGACAGTCTTTCTTTTACCTGTGTTGTGTTGCAGGGTTCAATTTTAATATTCACCCCCTTATTTTCAAAGATTATTTTGCTACTTAAGCTCCAGCCACAAGAATTTGTCACAGGTTAGAAATTGGACTTGCTTTGACGATGTAAGTGGCATTTGGACCAGCTGCCTTTAATTTCAAGATTAGAGAATTCTGAAGGATCATTAGGTGTTGGTGGGGAGGTGTTGCTTTTGAAGCTTCCTAAACTCGAAAGATGCCTTAAATTAAGCCCCCGTTTGAGCCCTATTCTATTGAAATTATTTTTCTGCAAACTAATTTTCACACATTCTCCCAATAAAACAATTTTGCACATAAACCCAAATATTTTCCTTATATTTTTTCCACATATTCTTAAAAAAGTATTTTATACAAAATCTATTCTCAAAAAATGGAGCTCAAACAAGGACTAAAGAGACGGGATACAAAGTTTTTTAAGTATCCTACAAAAAATTCCATAGTGAATTTGTTGCCTTGTCATTTGCACCTAACCTGCCCACTTTGCTTCTTAGCTGCATGCATATATTGAGCTCGTGAAATGTTGAAGTATACAAACTATTATAGTAACCCTGGCAACTACTGATATCAATTAGCTTTATTTATAGCTTTTATTTATTGCTACTATAGAAAAATAAAGCTTTTGGAATTTCTTCTTCTTGTAGTGCTTTTCTTGCATGTTACCTTTCCATTTGTTGGGTTTTTAATTGTTAATATCCTGATAAATATTGTTGATGATAACATTTATATTGTTGACTCAATTGAAGAGGTGCCCTCAATCCCATTGCCACTTCTTAATAAGGAAATTTATGATATTGTTTTTGATGTGGTCATGTCTGATATACTTCAACCAGAGAAAGATTCCAATGCCCACACTTGACACGCACCCCTAAGAGAAAAAGGAAAGAGAAAGAAGAGAATGTTGGAGGCTCCCTATTTTTTTTATTTTTTTATTCCTTGTTTCTATAAATTGCTTTTCTGTATGGGATGGGCTGAGAGGGATCTAGACGACTTTTATGCTTTTTTATACTGTCTTTTTTATTACTGTTTTGAGACTTTTGGTTTTTACAGGACTTGCCATATTTAGCTGTATGCCGACAACATTATCTAGTGGAGTGGCACTAACTCGGGTATGTTGAACGTCAACATGAATTTTCCAAAGGTATGCTTTAATTTATTTCTCGGACCAGAGAGAAGTGTGCTGTGAGTTTGACTGCAGGTTTAATTTGGTAAAACGTAGCTAGCTGGAGGGAACTCTGCCCTTGCCCTAGCAATGACCCTGATATCCAATTTGTTGGGAATTCTAATTGTAAGTTCTGAAGCCAAATATTGTTCATACTTCTGCTTGCTTAAAATTGACACCATACATGTTGCATTCTGGGATAACTTTGACTTTTTGTTCATTTAGAAATCAGCCAGTCTGTTTAACTACTGTGACATGTTATGTGGAGTATAGATCTCCATGCCCATGGGTAGAGTCTACAGAAGACGATGCAAGATATTAATCATTGAAACAGAATATTATGTTTTTCCATTGGAAATTTTGATTGAAAATAATGTTTAATATTTCCATTCTGTTAATGAACATCTTCTAATGGAAAAGATCTGATATTAGGTTCATCTAGAAGGATTTTATCATGTCCTCATATTTTTGAGTGTACCCTTGTTATTAGTCGAATTTGTCATGTGTGTTGGGATGTCTAGTTCACTCTCATCAAATTGTTCTTTCACTATGCATGCAAGCCACATTTCTGTCTATTTTCTTTTTATGACCAGAATATTTTCTGTCATACCATAGGATAAATTTTTGCACCTGTTAAACTGATGCAATTCTAACTATTACATGGCACCACAGTACAAGTATGATTGTGCTTCCTTTCCTTGTTTTTGGTTACACAGTCAGATCTACTGCATTTAACTGTGGCCTTTTAACTTTAAGCTTGATAACCATGGGCATGCTCATTCTTTGTGCTCCCCTCTCTGTTTTCCGGAGTGGATCTCAATTACATTGACTGTCTGTTTTGTAATTTACTGCTCCTCATAATGGTTATGATGTCAAATTTTTCTTAATATTATTTGCAAAGTGACTATTGCATATTCACATGTTAGATACCTTTCTCCATCTCAAAATTCATAGCTGCTGGAGTCGGTGTATCAGTTCCAACTGAGCAGTTGTTCAGAAGCCTTGTTCTTACACTTTTGGTTCCACTTATCTTGGGGAAGGTCAACCTCTGTCCTCTTAAAACTATTGTATGCAATGTGCAGCTCTTCATTGTCTTTGGTTTAAAATAGCATAAAAATCTTGCACTGCCATTGTTTTTTACCGTTTTAAGTATTAATAGACAAATAATTCATTACAAACAAAGTGTCTTCCGATATAGGACATAAGATGTTCTGAGTGGTGGTTGAAAGGTAAAAGAAACACTTCATGAATGAAAAAAATGTTTTCCACCAATATCAAAGATCCATAAGTGAAAATCAATATGAGGTACCCAAAATATACGGACCTTCAATATTCATCTCCTTCTTATTTTGGAAGATATAGAAAGGAATGTACTGTATATTCTGGTTATCTGAAGGCTCCCCTCAATGTTTAAGTTTGTTGTACTTTAATCCTCAATTGACAATTTCATTGATGTTTAAGAGAACTGCATCACCCTACTCTTGCAATAATCTCCATTCGCCATATTCCCCATATCATTCGTGGTTTGATGCCCTCTCAAGTCTCTTACATCTCATGTTTGATTCTGGTTGGTATGTAGGAGAAAACAATATAGTATATTCCTTTCTAGTCAGCACTTTAAATCTATGAGAATATGTAGCTAAAATGTTAAATGGTTTAAGAAAATGTTTACACTGTGATCTATTCTTTATTTTTCGTTGTCCGAGGTGGAAGGTTTTTTTATCTGTTGGACTTAGTCAGATGTGTGGTGCAACTCGAGAATTGCTTTTTAGATTTTTCTTCTCTTAGCTGAGCTAGCTTTAAGGTTAGGTAAGTTATGTTGCTGAATTATCTGACACAAGTCCTTGCATTTGAAGAGATACCTTTAGTGAGAATATATTATTTTTTTTGTAGTTTTAAAAATTTTTCATTTGCAATCACTCATCTCTTTCCCTCTCTCAATTGACAGGTTGCACGAGAACTCTCTAAAGGTGAAACTTTTCGGATTCCTTTCATGATGATTAAGCCACCGTTTTGGAAACCAATTTAAAAAACAATTTATAAATTCTGTCAAAATCAAACATTAATTTCAACCACACATTCATATCCAATACTCATTTATCATCCACACATTTTGTGGGATACACTACCATTCTTCTTACTATTCCTGTTTATAAATAATTTATAAATTTTCCAAATGGACACTAAGTGTCTATGGATTTCCATCTCTCCATTTTCCTTACAATTCTTATCAGTGACCCACTCTATAGCACGTCCCTTACATTGAACGATTTTTCTGGTCATTAACTGTATATTGAATTAGATCTGTGGATGTGATGGATTACTATACAGATTGCATTAAGGACTTGCCAAAAATATGAACTTATTTTACGCGTAAAAATAACAAATATATTTTCATTTATTTTGTTGTGTTTTGATTTATTTTCTTAACCTAATTATTAGTAACTTAGTTTTCAGTTAGGAAATTTTACCATTTTGATATATTGGCAAATCATATTTTATTAGGAATCTTAAGTATGAATAAGACTTGTATTCCTGAATAAACTAGACAATTGATTTAAGACTTACAATATAATTGAAATTTCATGCAGTCATAATTAATCACTTGGCAAAAGAACATGAGATGATAGTGCTTTCTACTCTCACTTATGTCTATAGTGTACATTTCAGGGTTGGCAGACTTTGCAGATAGAAATCGTAAGCTTTTGGCTGTGCTCAGTGCAATCCTCCTGGGTTTGGTAAGTCCCAGTTGTGTCTTTATTGTCCCACCATCTCATTCTCATTTGTAATTTACTCAAGGAACTATATATATATTTGTATCCTATCTGTATCGAATCAGATAAATATGCTAGATTCAATTTATTTGGGTGGGATCCAAGCCTTCAGGCCCACTTGAAGGTACCTCTGTACCTACCAGGCCCAGTTGAGGGTACCTACCAGGTGCGTGTGGGGTGTCAGACCACATTTGCAGTAGTAATGCTGCTAGGGGAATAGTGCTCTGTCTATCCCAGCCTTCTGAGGCTAGTCTCACTTTACACACTATAGAACATTCAAAATACTGGGTGTTAGAACACATTAAATGCGTGGCCAGAACCCAACATGCTGAGAACGTGAGGTGTGGATACTGGATAGTCTCATCTTTTGTGAATTTTATCTAAATGGTCTCTTCAAAATATATACAGCATTGGTTAATAGCAACTGCAGGTCAAAGATGAGGTAGATGTCCACTTAGACAGACATAATCAAGCAAGTGATATATGATGCTATGATAGGATTAGAGGCGGAGGAACTGTTGAGAGAAATCCAGGAAAGAAAAAAGAAACAAAGGGCATGAAAAGTGCACTCAAAAGAGAAGATCGTCCTCGAGGAATCGAAAGAAAAGGAATGTAATTTGGTAACAAACGGAGGACGAAGTGTAGCAAGTAGGAAATTAGTTGGAGTGAAGGAAAATGATTGCGGGAAAAAGAGAAAGTCGTGGACACTGGAGAACGACAAACATGTTACAACACCACCCTACTATTTCTATTCCACCAAGAGTTGTCAATTAAAAGAAAGAAAAATAAAACTCAAGAACACACAAATTATAGAGCTTAGCCTCAATGTGAAACTACATCCTCTCCTGCCGCTACAGTAATTCATTATGATCAAAAAAAGTTTATAAGAGAAAATCACACTCCTATCTTCTCTAGCTCATCTTTCTCCCTTTTTAATGATAATAAAAAATCCCAAGGATGGTTCGCTATTTATAAGTTAAATTAGGGCAAAACCGAATTATATAAGGATTCCAATTCCATAATAGAATTTTACTAGGATACAAATTCCTAAACAGTTTTGCACCTATTCGAGCCGCGAAGTGGCAATAATTAGACTCCACAACTTTACATTTAACTCCTATTTGAGTCCATTTTTTAAAATTCAGTTTTTCTCCAAACTCATTTTTAACCACACATTGTAATTTTGCACGTAAACCAAAACTTTCCCCTACTCTTTTAACCACACATTCTCCACAAAAATCACTTTTAACAAAATCTATTCTCAAAAAATGGGGCTCAATCAGGAGCGCTTAATTACAATTGCAGCATGATCAGATTGAATGTGTCCATGTCAAAATTAAGAAAGCCAATTCTCTAACATATAGCTACTCTGCTCACAAGTGAAGATTTAAATTTTTTGTCTTACTGTTTCTTAATCGATGATTGTTATATGTTTTCTGGCTGTGGATATAGCTGAAAATACTTCTGTTTACTTTCCGAAATTTGACATAAAATGATTTTTACCTGTATCGTAATAAAGCAACAAATTATTGTCAGACATTTCGGAGAAGTGCTTTGTTTTAATTTTATGCATCCAAGATCAAATTGTCTTTTCTTTTTCTATGCTCAGGTCCCATGGATGCAAGTCAGTAGATCAAGGTCACTGCTCTTAATGGTTAAGCCAGCAGTTTTTCTTGCAGCAGTTGGAATGGGAGCGTATGTTATTTTGCTGCGGCTTTGCTGTCATGATTTTTTTTTTTTTCTTTCCATATTGAATTTTGGCATCTAGTGATCCTTTTAGTATACTTGCAGTTGGGGTGCATTACTAAAATTCTACATACATTACAGATTGTGTAGGTCCTTTCAGTATACTTGCAGTTGGAGTGCGTTATTAAAATTCTACATACATTATAGGTTGTGTAGGTACCAGCAGTTAGGAGTAAATTCTGCAGGTGCAAACTCAAGTGTACCTGGATTAATTTGATGTTGATCCAAAAAAAAATCGAAAGAAAGAATATATTCACACAAAGTTGGAAGCTATTCGGCCCACTTTATGAGCCTTTAGTATCTCACTATTAATATATATATAAGCAAGTAAATATTCGTTATTTTCCCTTACTTAATAGACAACCCAGTTTTATTGCCTATGCTAAAATGCTTAAATCATTGCATGGATTAATGTTTGTTTAAAATTCATAATTAGCTACATGGGGTAAGCAATGATAGGAGTCTCTTTCGTATTCAATCTTAATTCTGAGTAGAGGAGCATCAGCTTATGGCTGTCCTTTGAAAGGTTTTTTACCTCTTCCTTTCTTTCATAATATTGGACCCAAATTTTACAAGGCAGGTTTATAATTGACACAGTTTTCATTATCTTCTGTCAATTCCCAGTCTTTGTATTTTTTTTTGTGGCTTATTTAATTCAGATTGATGCAAGCCGTGTCTTGCGAGTTGCAATTAGAAGCTATCAGTGTGCACACGTCTTGCATATATTCCCATTTAGCAGAGTGGTAAATTGAAAGAAACATGATAATGTGAGGGGAACCTCAAGTCTAGGTCAATTGATTAGTATAAATAATCTACACACAACATTCTCAAACTTTTCTGGCAGCATTGGAGGAGCTTCATCAACTGATAAGATTTTCACCTTTTCAGGCTTCTACATGCTATCCTTTTAGCTTTTAATGCTCTGGCTATTCAAACCCTTACGATCGTTACTGGTGGTAGGAAATCCACTTTTGCAAAGAGAGAAAATGTCAGTGCTCTTCTACTAGTTGCAAGCCAGGTGACATGCTTGACTGGGGTCATTCATTCTCTAATTTTTAACATCATAATATGCATCACTTTGACATTCCAAAAGTTTCAGGGTTAAAATTAGATTTCACTCCTGTTATAAATTAATAAACCATATATAAGAGTACTATTGGTGTAAAAAATAACGAATTGGGATTATGGCATTCATTCTTAAATTTTTTTCCTGTTATTCGTCGATTATATATGTTCTGCTGCATGTTTTTGTAGAAAACGTTGCCCGTGATGATCGCTGTAGTTGAGCAGCTTGGTGGTGCTTTTGGTGAATCTGGCTTGTTGGTTCTTCCATGTGTAGCGGCCCATTTGAACCAGGTCAGCTGCAATTTTTCTGGTCTTCTATGGTTCATGTCAAGTTTTTTACTATTTTTTTAACTGACTGAAATTATTTTTCGTGCAGATTATCATGGACTCCTTTTTAGTGAGTTTTTGGAATCAAAAGGAGCGTGCATTTGATAATGCCAAGATCGCGTGAAATTTGCTCTAGACAATCCTCATCGATCAATGCCATTGCTACTCCTTGTCCCGCTAACTTCAGAAAAGAAGAGGTTGATTGAGAGTAGGATCTTTTCATCATTATGAGCTAAGGAAAAACAATAAAGATTCATGAACATAAGCAGAGCCCTTCACTTGTTCGAGATTTGTATGTTAGCTTGTGTTCACTAAATGATAAGAGGAGTTATGAACCAGAAAAGAAATATCAGAGAAGTAGGATTTGCAAACTGAGAATGAGTTATGCTATTTTGTGACATTTTTTTTTTTTTTTGTCTTGGAATATTTCTCTATAACCTGGCCAGATTCGATGAATACATATCATGACATTTGACTATCGTTATTTTTAAAATGAATTGAAACTTATTTTCTTCTTTCTTAATTATGTTTAGTGTTACTTAAACTTGATGCTAAACATGTTATTATAGTTCAATTGACCGATAAAATCAATCATGTGACGAACCTTTTTAATCGAGTAATTTAAAATATGAGGTCATGATTTTCATGTTGCAACTTAATTAATTTCCATGTTATAAATTTTACAAATTTAGAGCATACTTGAAAAGTGGTTATAAATATGTGAATAAAAAATGATTTGCGCATTTATAAATTGTTTATTGTTAGGAATATTGGGCCTAACTTCACCTAATAAAATCGGCTTATTAGGGGAGGATTGTCATTACCTTATTAAGTGAATTATTTATATTTTCTCAAACAATGTGAGATTCTAATACGCTCCCTCACGCACAGCGTGGACTATGCCAAATAACTGTGAACAAATCAATATTAGGTGGCACCCAATATTGCATGATTGGGCCTAGCTCTGATACCATTTTAGGAATATTGAGCTTAATTTCACCTAATAAAACCGACTTATTAGGGAATGATTGCCTTCACATAAAATCGGCTTATTAGGGGAGGATTGCTCTCACCTTATTCAGTTGATCATTTATATTTTCCCAAACAATGTGAGATTCTAATATTTATGAACATTAGCCAAACATATCTGATCGTCGCGCTATGTTATCTGACGAAAAGTTCCTTGAGATTAATCAACTTACTTTTCTAAGAAATTTTTTAGAATGTTGAATAAATGAAAAAAAATATATAAAAACGATGGATACAGTGTCATTTGGTCCCTACGCAATAAACATGTTACAAAGTCACAACTGTTCCCCCACTTCGATGGACGATAGTTACCCGTTCTTACCTACCTACCTACCAACCTAACTAATATCTATATTCATAGACTATACAGTAATATAATATTTTGTTTAGTTCAAAGTGAAATATATTTCTAGCCTAAAAATTTTATTAAACGCGATCATCTAATAATGCAAACTATCTACACTGCCTTTATATTAAAATGTCTCTTTGAGCAAGTTTGACGAGATTCTTGACAATATAGGATTTATTATCTGCATCGACCAGAAATATTATGGTGTTTAGATAGAGCAACACAAAAACTAGGACTTGAGTGGAAGCTTTGAAAGTGACAATTGGATGAATTCACAAGTTGTGGGACCAAATTTATGTTTGGGAAGTTTGAGATCCTTGAAACTTTGAAGACCAATTTTGAATGGAATAAAAGTTGACGAACCGAAGATTGATGAATTAAAGTTAGAGGGACCAAAAATGTACAAAAACCTGGAGGGACTATGCTATATGTACCTAAAGTTCTACATAATTTTTTACGTAAAGGCCACGTGGTAACATCCTATTGGGAGGGCGTCTGGCCCACCCGACACCCCCCAATAGGGGGCAGCCATGTGGCCTTTAGGTAAAAGATTAGGTAGATCTTTAGGTACATATAGATTAATTCAACCTGGAGCCAAGGGACTAAACCTGTACAGAAAAGTGAAAGGGGACCAAAGTGACAAAAGCTGAAAAGTAGAGGGCAGCCACCCCTGGAGAATTTGGGAGCCTATTTGCCACCCTTGCCGGACCCATGCTTGGGGAGGACGTTCCGATGTCTGACGGGGTCAAAAAGTTTGATTTTGATTTCCTAAGTTTAATGCTCTGTGATTATTTGATGTACACGACTTTCAAGACATATTAACTTCTATTTACACGAGTTTTGTTACAATGAAATGATTAAAAAAATATGGGATACATGATGCAGCATGATTGGATAACCTATCACATTTTTAAACCACGTATGATTAGCATTATTGGTAGGGGCGGACGCAGAACTTTAAAGTTAGGGGGCACAATCGAATTTTCAAAGAAGTTACGAAAAATTTTACAATAAAAAAATTTACGTTCAAAAAAATCATACCCCATATAATTTTGCATCCGAAAATTTACATAAGATATGACTTTTTCGAATGTAAAATTTTGATGTTATATTCCATATAAAATGATGAAAATTACATTGAGAAATTTGTATCGCAAAAATAATAATTGTGAATGAAATAACTGATTTTTTTTTAAATGCGAGTTAGACGTCTTTCTTTAAAACTCACGTTTAACGTATTTTTAACTATTTTCGATATCTGTTTGGACTATTTGATATGCTCATAATGTAGTTTTCAAAATAAGTTTTAAAATGACATAAACAATTTGTAGATTCGATTAGCGTATGATCGTCGGAAATTTTTTAAAATTATCATGTTATCGAAATTCAAATTTATTTTGATTTTACCCCTGTTTGGTAGAGATTAAAATCAGATTTTTAGTAAATTTTATAGAAGTTAAATAGTTATGAATTTCCTGAAATATGTTATTAAAATTAATTATTAACTTTGATTTAGATTTTAATCGGATACCAAATATGACTATTAAAAAAAAAAAAAATCTCCTAAGTTCGGGGGAGTGCAAGATTTATTTTTCTTTAATTCAAAAACTTGGTCAAGTATTCTAATTTCCATTAGTGTTTTTCTTCGATTATGATGTATAACTAATTTCTTCGTTAGGGTTAATGATGGAACCTAGTTTGAGCCTCAATTTAAATGCTTAAGTTTTAATTTTGCAATTGGTTTTGTGTATTGTTTTTACTTCCATTATCAATGCATGGAGTAATTACCTACTATTTCATTGAATCATGAACGATAACAAAAATGAGAGGCAATTTAATTGTTTCGACTACGAAGGTAAAAATTGAAAATTGGGTAAAAGATGGATACATACTTTTGCTATTTTTACGATTTTTAATTGAACGCATTTAATTAAGAAATAATTCAGATTTACATAGAGATATAACAAATTGACATAATTATGTAAAATTGATTTTTACTCAAAAGAAGTTATCAATTAATTTAGAAAACACATTCATTTTAATTTGGTTTCTTAATCAATAGATTTTTAGGAAAATCGCAACATCAAATTGATTTTTTCTTTCATTCGAGATAGAGGTTAGGCATAATTTTATCGAGAATGAGGTAGAATAGTTTTCGTATGAACAACACAAGACGTATTCAATTTGAACTTTCAAAAACTTTTTGAAACTTTATTAAGTGAATGAATTTTCTAGAATTTAGTGCACTT